>MU225997.1:359527-390616 GCA_018584345.1 Thuja plicata
GAGAGCATTCTAAAAACCCTTGCACTCCATGCCTAGGGAGCTATGGATCGATTTTTGAGACCTCATTCTTGAGTGTTCTTGAATGTAAGGATTCATAGAAGTGTGACACAATTATAGCACACAACATCCAGTTTCTATATATAGGTGTTCCAACTGGCTTGAAATCTTCCATATTGAATATCTTCAACACTTCCTTGATGTATTTGGACTGAGTGATATACATGCCTACATCTTATTGAAGAATTTGTAGACCAAGAAATAATTTGATCTCCCCAAACATAGACATTTCAAATTCTTTTCTCATTTAATTAGTAAAGGATTTACATGCATATCATTACCCCCAAATATGATATCATCAACAAATATTTCAGCAATCAGAATATTATCATCAGAATCTTCTTTTAAGTACAAATTGCTATTTTCACTTGTTCTTACAAATCCAATGCTTATGAGATAGGAGTGAAGTATTTAATACCAGGGTCTCGGTGCTTTTTTCAATCTATACAAGGCTTTATGTAGTCTACATACCATGTTTCTCTTGTCTGGATCAACAAACCCTTCTGATTGTTCAATGTATACCTCTTCTTCCAATATTCCATTTAGGAATGCATATTTGACATCCATCTGATATACCTTGAATCCTTTGAATGCAACATAAGCAAGTAATATTCTTACTCCTCCTAGTCTAGCAACGGGTGCAAAGGTTTCTCCATAATAAATTCCTTCTTCTTGTGCATACCCCTTGCATACTAACCTTGCTTTGTTTCTTGTGACTTCTCCATTCTCATTTAGCTTGTTTTTGAATATCCATTTGGTACCGATGACATTCTTGACATCTGGTCTCAGTACTAGAGTCCATGTCTTGTTCTTCTTAATCCATTCTATTTCTTCATTCATAGCACTTACCCATTCTTCATTTTCAAGTGTAGTATTAACAGGATTTAGGCTCAAAATCACAAATTAAACATCTAGAGTTTAGTGACTTACTTCTTGTTCTCATTCTAGCCTTCTTGTCTCCTATGATCTAATTTTGTGGATGATGTCTTCTGAAATACTTGGAAATTTTTGGTTCAACTTTTTGTCCATCATTCTGATCATCATCTCGACCTTCATTCTTATCTCCATCGCTTGGAACATCATCTTGAGTATTTTCCTAATTTTTGGTAATTGTAGCTTGATGCTCGGGTGCAATGTTCTGTTGCTTGAGAGTGATACACTATTGCTCAAGTAGAGTGTCAGGTTCTTCAATGTAAACAAACCTCTTGTAGTCTTCTGATTCTTTTCTACTTTCCTTATCATTCTTTTCTGCAAATTCATCTATTCTTACATTTGCACTTTCAATGATCTTGTCAGAGGACATGTTAAGACATTTATAAGCCTTGCTTTTGGTGGCATACCCTAGAAAGATACCTTCTTCACTTTTGGAGTCAATCTTTCCATTTCTATCATCTTTCAAACTATAACATTGACTACCAAAGATTTTGAAGTAACTTGCATTGGATGTGTAACCATACCATAGCTCATAGGGTGTCTTCTTTATGTCCTTCTTTAATTGTACTCTGTTCAATGTGTAGATAACAATACTGACAGATTCCCTCTAGAAATTTTGAGTGATTCTTTTCTCAATCATCAGTGTTCTTGCACAATCAACAATGGATCTATTTCTCCTCTTAGCAATCCCATTTTGCTGTGGTGTTCTTGGTGTAGAAACCTGTCTTTTAATTCCATGCTCATTGCAATAGTTAGTGAATTCGTCTGAAATAAATTACCCTCCTCTATCCGATCCTAAGATTTTTATCCATCATTGCAATGGGTGCAAAGGTTTCTCCATAATCAATTCATTCTTCGTGTGCATACCCCTTGCATACTAACCTTGCTTTGTTTCTTGTGACTTCTCCATTCTCATTCAACTTGTTTCTAAATATCCATTTGGTACCGATGACATTCTGTTCATCTAGTCTCGGTACTAGAGTCCATGTCTTGTTCTTCTCAATCTGTTCTATTTCTTCATTCATAGCACTTACCCATTCTTCATTTTCAAGTGAAGTATTAACAAATCTAGGCTCAAAATCATAAATTAAATATCTAGTGTTTAGTGACTTACTTCTTGTTCTCATTCTAGCCTTCTTGTCTCCTATGATATGATTCTGTGGATGATGTCTTTTGACATACTTGGAAATTTTTGGTTCATCTTTTTTTCCATCGTTCTGATCATCATCTTGACCTTCATTCTTATCTCCATCGCTTGGAACATCATCTTGAGTATTTTCTTGATTTTCGGTAATTGCAGCCTGATGCTCGGGTGCAATATTCTATTTCTTGGGAGCGATACATTGTTGCTTGGGTAGAGTGTCAAGTTCTTCAGTGTAAACAAACCTGTTGTAGTCTTCTGGTTCTTTTCTTCTTTCCTTATCATTCTTTTATGTAAATTCATCTATTCTTACATTTGCATTTTCAATGATCTCGTTAGAGGACTTGTTAAGACATTTATAAGCCTTGATCTGGGTGGAATACCCTAGATAACTTCTTCACTTTTGGACTCAAGCTTTCCATTTATATCATCTTTCAAAATATAACATTGACTACCAAATATTCTAAAGTATCTTACATTGGGTGTGTAACCATACCATATCTCATAGGGTGTCTTCTTTGTGTCCTTGTTCAATTGTACTCTATTCAATATGTAGACAATAGTACTAACAACTTCCCTCCAGAAAGTTTGAGTGATTATTTTCTCAATCATCAGTGTTCTTGCACAATCAACAATGGATTAGTTTCTCCTCTCAGCAATCCCATCTTGCTATGGTGTTCTTGGTGCAAAAACCTATCTTTTAATTCCATGCTCATTGCAATAGTTAGTGAATTCATCTGAAATAAATTCCCCTCCTCTATTTGATCTTAAGCATTTCAATTCCTTACCACTTTGTTTTTCTACCATAGCCTTATAACATTTAAACATCTTAAATGCTTCTGATTTATCTTTTAAGAACATAACTGTCATCATTCTGAAATAATCATCTACAAAGAGTATGAAATACTTATCACCATAGTAACTCTTTGTCCTCATGGGTCCACATAAATCAGTATGGACTAATTATAGAATTGCATTAGATATATGGGATTTACTCTTGAAACTAGACTTTGTCATCTTACCTTTTTGATAATTCTTACACATCATATGCTCGGGCTTAGACATGCTCAGTAAGCCTCTTACTTTCCTTTTATTTCTTATCTTTATCATGTTGTCAAAATTCACATGGCATAGTCTTTTATGCCACAACCACATGTATTTGTTTCTATCCATTAAACAAGTGGTGTTTATATAATCAAGATAGAAAAGGTTACCTTTTGTCTGTTCACCAGTACCGATCAACCTTCCTGATTCATTGAAGATCTTTGCCTTCTTATTTTCAAATGCTACTCGGTGACTTGTGTTATTCAGCTGCGAAACACTCAATAGATTATAATTAAGTCCTTTTACCCAGTAAGCATTTTCACATTTGATTAGGTTATGCAACATTATGGTTCCTTTACCTTCAACTGGACAAGGTGTGTCATTACCCATTCTTACTGAACCACCATTATAGTACTCAAAAGTTTCAAACTTTTTTTTATCACCAGTCATGTGGTGAGTGCAGCCACTATCTATGATCCAGACATCATTCTTACTAACTTTATATATAAGTGCAGTCTCAACATACATTTCTTCTTCTTCATCTGAATCATCCTTCATGGCTACAAATACCATCTCAATGTCTTCATCAGATTCAGTGTCAGTATCATCAGCTCTATTCTCAGCCAGGAAACAAGCTTTCTTTCCTTTGTCCTTGTAGTCTCTGGTATCTCTTTTGTCAGATTGTTGGTTGCTTTGGTAATCTCTATTATCACCTTGGTCAGACTTTTTTTCATATGTTCTGTCATTACTTCTGTCATCTTTTTTTTTGTTAGGACATCTTGAGCAAAGTGTCCGACCTCTTGACAATTAAAACATACAAGTGGTAATTTACCTTTGTATCTACCTTTTCCTCTCTGCAATCTTTTAGCCATTAATGCTTCAATCTCATCAAGTCCTTGATCATCACTATCACTTTCACTATCATTCCTCATAGTGTGTTTATGACTTGATTTACTTATTTTCAAAGAAGATTTGAATGCAAATTCTATAGATGGTAATTCACTATTATCAAAGTTAGTCATCTCAAATGAAATTAGTCTACCAATTAGATTATCTAGAGTAACAATATTGTTTGCAACTGCTCTCATTTCTTGTATATCAGATACTCTAATAGCATATACAGGCAATAATTTTCTTAGGATTTTACTTATCATTGTCTCTTCAAGTACATCTCCAACTCCTCAGATAGTATTGACTACCTCTATTATTTTGTAGGTATGCTAAGTGATATTTTCTCCTTGTTTCATCCTTAGGTCATCAAACCTCCCTCTTAGGATTTTTGCCTTGGCTCTTGGTACATTAGAATCTCCTCCATGTACCAGCTTTAATTCATCCCACATTTTCTTTGCAGAGGTGCAAGTTTTGACATCTTCAAACTCAGCATCAGAGAGTGATGAAGCAAGTTCTATCATCATGTAATTATGCTCATGCTTTTCTCTCAATTGTTCAAGTGTGTGAAGTCTTATGGGCAACACATATTCAATATCTAAGTATTGAACAACATCATTTCCAATACCTGATAGGTGGAGTCTTATTCTGCTTTGCCATGATTCAAAGTTGTCTTTGTTTAACTTGGGCACATCTTGTTTGTTCATCTTGTGATGTTTTCCTTGAGTTGTTAAAATCCTTTTCTAAGCACACAATATCTGATACCAATTGTTAGAATAACTAAGAGAGGGGGGGGGGGGGGGGGGGANGGGGGTGAATCAGTGGCCTAAAAAATATTCCAATAAATCAACCCAAAAACTTACTACCACAATATTAAGCCTCTAGTTATCTTTAGTCCTACAAGATGAATGCCTTGAAATAATCTTAACAAATAACTACTGCTCAGAGTTCACTTTTAAACCTTATTCTTACTGTTTACTGATTAGCAGTCTTTCATTTACCGAAATACAGTAAATGACTTAGTGTATATCGATCAATCTAGATTTAGCTATGTGTAATGCAAAACACTAAAGTAATGACTCATAAACATATTGACACATGAATTTTTAACGTGGAAACCATGTTAAGGGAAAATCCACTTGGGACCGATAACCCAAATTTTTCACTCTTTTGAAGTGAGCTCGATGAAGAGCCAACCCTGTTAAAAGTTACAAACACACTGTTAGGTGTGACCTATTTAGAGGATTTAAATAGAATAGTTTGTCACTTGATATCTGGCATCTCTATGCTACCTTCTATGACCAAACCTAGTGTAGTTTGTCAAATGGTATCTGGCATCTCATGCTATCTTCATGATCAAACTTTTTGATACTCCTTGGGATGTATCTCAATATAGAAAGGATTATTAAGTCCTGTTCGGTTAAGAGACTTTATGATACAATGGTTAAATTGAAACAGTAAATGATCCATTCACATATATAACTATAGACTTGTAGATTTTCTGATCTATTGTAAGCTCATTATACCTTTATGATCAAGGTATCTTTTCAATACCTTTGCTCCACTTCTTTATGCTCGATGATGTTGTGCTATGTTGCTCGATGTCTGCAAAAATATAGCTTTGTTCTTTAGATTGATTGATCAGGACTGTATGAAGTTGTTCTTCATTAGTTTCTCTTCAACATGCTCTTTCTCTATTCAATCCCCTAATTCATAATGAATTAGATTGTCTCTTTTTAGACATGATATCACCATTTCTCAGTTCTTGACTTTCTTGTTTCTTGGCGTGATCCACAATCTTAGCCAGTCTTGCTTTAAATCTTTACTTCAGTTTTATTTCATAGATTTCTCCTTGACAATTGGAACAAAACAACTTTAAATCTTTCACTTATCTATGGTTTTAACTTGTTGATGTAAACAATGTTAACAGCCAGTTAACTCTTTCTTTAGCTCTTGCCAGCTAAGTCTTTTGTCATTTTTGAACTTCAGTTCCTTTTAGTGTTTTAACTCCTTGTTAGCTTCGGTCAACACTTATGTTCTCCTTAGGTATCTCCATTGGGGTTGTCTGTCCATTGGGTAACACTATTGTTCTGTCAATTGGTAATGCTTGTGATTCTACTCGTCAATAATGCTTGTCGGGTTTCTTTCTCGAGCATCACTGTGACTTTCTTCTTGGGGTTCTCTATCTGTCGGTGTGCATTGTCTGTCGGTGTCTATTGTCACTTTGTGAATACTGAACTTTTATGCATTACTGAAGGCATAACCTTTATATTTATGGTTCTCTAAAGTCTTTGACACTTTGTATATAACCAATCAGATTATATTAAATTGACATCAATGACAATACAATCCATTAACTGATTTAATGTCCTGCATTATCTTTCTGTATTTTGGTGATCATCAAATTAACATCTTCAAACATTCAATTAGTTATGGTTCATCAACAAGAGAGGGAAAATCAATTGGAAAACAAATTACAAAACTTGGAAGTAGGTTGTCATGAAATATTTAATTATAACATAAGTTCATTCATGGTTTATATTTTATACTCTTTTGTGTCATTAACTAAAATATGTACGTGTTCTTTTTACAAAAAAATTTGCATCCTCATGATGTTTCTAGCCACGATTAGAGTGCTCCATGTAGTTCAAGTGTTGGCCATGTTGTTGTGCATACACCACCTCATATTTTTACATGTTTATGTTATTTCGTTAATGTATTATTACTCATATATTTAATGTATTGTTTAGGGTACTTTAGGTGCTATCCATGTTGACCCTGTGCATACACAACCTTAGTCGATCCCATCATCCACAACACGCAACATCCAGGCATCAACTAGTGCACCGACCCATGCAATAGAACATGTAGCTAGGGATGCAAATGCCACTAGTGGTGATGTTTTAGCAGCATTTCCTGGATCTTACCGAACTGCTCATACGAGAACATTGTCGGTCACATTAGTGGTGACCAATGATTTTGTTCCCATAAAGATAGAGAAGGTTCCAGGTACTTTAAAATTATTACTATATATAGTTCAATTATAATTTACATATTGATCACTCTCTTTGGACTAATGATCCCATGATATTTTTTGCAGGCAATGATGTTTTTTATAAACATCTAAATGACCATACATTGGAGATCTTCAAGCCCAACATACATACATGGTGGAATGCTCAAAATGAACAATTAAAAGATGAACTCATAAGTTGTTTAGTTCTATTATTTGGAAATACATTCAACAAAACCAAGGTCCTTCAGAAAGATAGCATATATCTAAAGTATGTGAGGAAAAAATATAGGAGACATTTAGAGAAGAAAAAAAAGTACAAGTGTCCCCCCATAATTCTAGAGAGGGAGTGAAAGTACCTGATTTCCAATGGAAAGGATAAAACATAAAATAAAAAAGGACATACACCACCGGGAGAAAGAAGGTATGTAATACTATCAACAATGTAATTATGTACTGCTTTTTTATTTTTAGATAACCTACCATATTTCAAACTTTTCATAGTTTGCCTGACACATCGAAGGCAAGACTAGAATAACACATGCAACACAAACTTGGCTCTGGTGGTTATATGAAAGTTACCGCATGAATCGTAAGTATCAATAAATAAAATATCACACCGAAATAATAGATTGCAAATAATTATTTTTCAATCACACAATAGAAGAAAAATTCATGATATTATGCAAAAATAAAGAGCTCTAAATTCAACAAAGCTCCCACAGAAGATGAAATGAAGCTTTCCTTCCACCAAGGCTATGGATTCGTGGCTAAATTCCTAAGAGAATCGACTGGGAAAACACAAGCTTCCAGTGCATTTGTCACGTAGGTAAATAACCTAAATGAATATTATTTAAAATTGAATACTTGAGTAATAATCTATTCGATATTAATTTCCACCATAAAGTGACTATATTTGTTCTAAATAAGCTAGCAATGATAACAATGCACATGAAATTGGAATGCAGTCTACTGAGGTTGGAACACAATCTGTACATGATGAAGGTCATGGTGTCAATCCCATACTGGAGGTATTCATGTGCTATAATTTTTTTAAGTAGTTAATAATACAATTAAACATCTTTAATTGCAATTGGTGTAGTAATTAATGTAACATTTTCTGATTTTATTTTAGAGCATGTAGAGTCTAGTGAACAAGTGGAGCATGATCATGCTACAAAACATCAAGAACGTGATGTTCCCCCATTAGGTAAAGAGGATGAGGCTAGACAACATGATCAAGAAGATGATGTGGCCCCATCAGGTAAAGGGCACCCTTGTAACGTTATTTGAATTAATGAAATACTTGTCAAAATAATAAAAAATCTTATGAATTTAATGTTAGTAATAACTAAGAGGGGGGGTTGCATCAGTGGCCTAAAAAATATTCTAATTAATCAACCCAAAAACTTAGTACCACAACATTAAGCCTCTAGTTATCTTTAATCCTATAAGATGAATGCCTTCAAATATAATTGTCAAATTACTACTGCTCGGAATGCTATGTTAAACCTTATTCTGTTAATTTACCGAATAGCAGTTTGTTAATTTACTGAAATATAGTAAATTATCTAGAGTATACCGATCAATCTAAATTAGCTATGTGTAACGCATAACACTAAAGTAATTACTCATAAACACATTGACACTTGGATTTTTAACGTGGAAACCCTGTTAAGGGAAAAACCACTTGGGACCGGTAACCCAAAATTTTTACTCTTCTGAAGTGAGCTCGGTGAAGAGCCAACCCTATTAAAGTTTACAAACACACTGTAGGTGGGACCTTGTTAGAGGATTTGAAAGTTTAGTTTGTCACTTGATATCGGGCATCTCTATGCTACCTTCCTTAATCAAACACTCTCTTGGACTTTCAATAGGTATCTGGCATCTCATGCCATCTTCATGATCAAAATTTTTGATACTCCTTGGGATGTATCTCAATATAGAAAGGATCTTTAAATCCCACTTAGTTAAGAGACTTTCTGAATCAATGGTTAAACTGAAATAGTATGATCTGTTCACATATACAACTTATACTTATAGATTTTTAGATCTATTGTAAGATCATAAAACTAATCTGATCAATATATCTCTTTTAATACCTTTAATCCACTTTAGTTCTGCTTAGTGATGCTGTGCTCTATTGCTCGGTGTCCACAAATTTTTTTATCTCTTTACTCAGCTTGATTGATCAGGACTGTATGAAGTTTCTATTCATCAGTTTCTTTTCAACATCCTCTTTTTCTATTATTCACCCTCAATTCGTAATGAATTAAGTTGTCTCTTTATAGACATAATATCACCATTGTTAGGTTCTTGATTTTCTTGATCTTGGCGTGATCCGCAATCTTAGCCAATTAGATTTAAAGCAAAACTCTTGTTTTATCTCACATAGATCTTCTTGCCAACTGGACAAAACAAATTTAAATCCTTTACTTATCTCTGGCTTTATCTTGTCGATGAAAACAATGATAACTACAAGTTAAGTCCATATTTAGCTCTGCCAGCTAGATATTTTGTCATTTCTGAACTCAAGTTAATTTCAGTGTTTTAACTCTTTGATAGCTTCGATTAACAGTCCAATTCTCCTTGGGCTTCTCCATCAGTTTACACTATGATTCTGGCCATCAGTTATGCTTGTGATTCTACTCATCAGTAATGCTCATCGGTGTTCTTGCTCGGGTATCACTGTGACTTGACTTTCGGTGATCTTTGTCCGTCGGGTTACACTAGCCGTCGGTGTTTTGAAGTCACATAGTGAATGCTTGTCTTTTATGCATTACTAAAAGCATAATCTTTATCTATCTGATTCTTTGAAGTCTTTGACACTTTGATTATAACCGATTAGATTATGTCAAGTTGACATCAATGACAATACAATCCATTAACTGATTTAATGTCTTGCATTATCTTTCTACATTTCGGTGATCAACTTAACATCTTCAAACATTCAATCAGTTACATGTCATCAATCTCTCCCTTTGGCATTCATGAAAATATACTATATTATCATACTATACTATTACTAATACAATATGAAATATAATAGTTTCACCAAGATTTCCTATTGTAACTATTACAAATGTCTAGCTTTCGGTAAGCTCAAAATAGCTTTGGTTTGTTTTTTGCAAAATGATTGTCTTAAATCTTCAATCCCTTCACTGGATAGATGTAGCATCTAATGTCTCTGTTATGATATGTGCTTTGCCTTGACTGTTTCTCTTCTTGATAATCTCTTTTTCTTTTGACAACAAATTTTCTCTTTGTATGAACTCTCTCCCTTTTTTATCTCTCTCCCTAAGATGGATATTTCATATGTAATCAATTTCTCTCCCTTTGAATATTGATTAACTCTTCCTTCTGATTCTTAGGAACTTCTCTTCATGGATAATGATATAATCTTTTATGATCAATGAGATAATCTCTCCCAAATCTCTCCTTCTGATGATAATGAAATAATCTCTCCCTTTTGATCCTTTTGATAATTAGATAATCTCTCCCTTTGACAACAATGCCAAACAAAAATCATCTATTCCATGTTCCATCCCTTTATATAATATATTCTTTGAATTTCCCTATCCATAAACAATACAATGTCTTTGGTGCATACTTGTACCTTGTTGTGTAAAGATGTATCTGTTGCTGTTCATCTTGGTGTTTGCATCAACATGAATGATCTTTAGATTATGTGTAGGATGATGCAACCTCCTAGTCATCTTACTGACCGATAGACAAGGGTTGGACCCCTAGTCTCTGTCTCAGGTACTCAAATGTATCCTTCGGTAATGGCTTGGTGAATATATCAACTAATTGTTCCTTTGATATAACATATTCTAATATCACCTCCTTTGCTTGCGCTTTTTCTCTCAGATAGTGATACTTGATAGCAATATGATTAGTCTTAGCATGCATGACTGGATTCTTAGAAATGTTAATTGCAATGGTGTTATCATAGTAGATAATTACTGGTTCAATAATCTTCATATTCATACCTTCCAGTAATTGTTTGATCCGTAATATTTGAGCAATTTGCAGTAGCAACCACATACTCTGTTTCTGCAGTAGACTAAGAGATGCATCCTTTCTTCTTGCTGATCCATGTGACAAGTCTGTCACCCATGAAGAATGTTCCTCCAGTTGTGCTCTTTTGGTCATCAATGTTTCCAGCCCAATCAACATCTGTATATACTTGTATCTCAAATTTTTCTTCTCTTTTATACCATAAGCCATAGTCCTTGGTGTTCTTCTGATATCTCAGAATTCTCTTGACAATAGTCATATATGATTCTTTGGGATTAGCAGAGAATCTTGCAACTATTCCAACTGCATGTGCTATATCTGGTCTGGTATGAACAACATACATTATTTTGCCAATCATTGATCTATATAAGGTCTAATTTACCTCATTGGATTTGTCTTCTTTTGTCAGCTTACATCCAGTAGCCATAGGTGTTCCAACTGGTTTGGAATCTTCCATCTTGTATATCTTCAACACTTGATATATTTGGACTGAGTGATATATATGCCTGTATCTTTTTGAAGAATCTATAGAACAAGAAAGAATTTGATCTCCCCAAACATATAAATTTCAAATTATTTTCTCATTTCATAAGCAAAGTATTTGCATAACAATTCATTTCCCCCAAAAATGATATCATCAACAAAAATTTCAGCAATCAGAATATTACCACCGGTATCTTCTTTTAAGTACAGATTGCTATTTTCACTTGTTCTAACAAATTTTATGCTAATGAGATAGGAGTGAAGTCTTTCATACCAGGCTCTAGGTGCTTGTTTCAATCCATACAAGTATTTATGTAGTCTACATACCATGTTTCTCTTGTCTGGATCAACAAACCCTTCTGGTTGTTCAATGTATACCTCTTCTTCCAATATTCCCTTTAGGAATGCATATTTGACATCCATCTGGTATACCTTGAATCCTTTAAATGAAACATAAGAAAGTAAGATTCTAACTCCTTCTAGTCTAGCAACGGGTGTAAAGGTTTCTCTATAATCAATACCTTCTTCTTGTGCATATCCCTTGCATACTAACCTTGCTTTATTTCTTGTGACTTCTCCATTCTCATTCAGCTTGTTTTTGAATATCCATTTGGTACTGATAACATTCTTGTCATCTGGTCTCGATACTAGTTTCCATGTATTATTGTTCTCAATCTATTCTATTTCTTCATTCATAGCACTGACCCATTCTTCATTCTCAAGTGCAGTATTAATAGATTTAGGCTCAAAATAACAAAGTAAACATCTAGTGTTTAGTGACTTACTTCTTGTTTTTGTTCCATCCTTCTTGTCTCCGATGATTTGATTTTGTGTATGATGTCTTCTGACATACTTGGAAAGTTTTATTTTAGCCCTTTGTTCATCATTATGGTCATCTTCTTGATGTTTGTTCTGATCTCCATTGTTCGGAACATCACCTTGAGGATTTTCCCAATTTTTGGTAATTGCAGCCTGATGCTCAGGTGCAATGTTTTGTTGCTCGAGAGTGATACACTGTTGCTTCGGTAGAGTGTCAGGTTCTGTATAAACAAAGCTATTGTAGTCCTCTGGTTATTTTATGCTTTCCTTATCATTCTTTTTTGCAAATTCATCTATTTTCACATTTGCACTTTCAATAATTTTGTTAGATGACTTGTTAAGACATTTATAATCCTTGCTTTTGGTTGAGTATCCTAGAAGGATACCTTCTTCACTTTTGGAGTCAAGTTTTCCATTTCTATCATCCTTCAAAATATAACATTGACTACCAAAGATTCTAAAGTAACTTACATTGGGTGTATGACCATACCAAAGCTCATAGGGTTTCTTCTTTGTGTCCTTCTTCAATTGTACTCTATTTAATGTGTACACAACAGTACTGACAACTTCCCTCTAGAAATTTTGAGTGATGCTTTTCTCAATCATCAATGTTCTTGCACAGTCAACAATTGATCTATTTCTCCTTTCAACAATTCCATTTTGTTGTGGTGTTCTCGGTGCATAAACCTATCTTTTAATTCCATGCTCATTGAAATAGTTAGTGAATTAATCTAAAGTAAATTGCCCTCCTCTATCTGACCTATATCCATAGTAGCTCTTTGTCCTCATGGGTCCACATATATCTGTATGGACTAATTCTATAATTGTATTAGATGTATGGGTTTTACTCTTGAAACTAGACTTTGTCATCTTACCTTTTTGACAATTCTTGCACATGATATGCTCGGGCTTTGTCAGGCTCGGTAAGCCTCTGACATTCCTTTTGTTGCTTATCTTTATCTGTTGTCAAAATTCACATGACACAATATTTTGTGCCACAACCATATGTCTTTATTTCTAGCCATTAAACAAGTGGTGTTAGTGTCATCAAGATAGAAAAGGTTACCTTTTGTCTACTCACCGGTTCCAATCAATCTTCCTGATTCATTGAAGATTTTTGCCTTCTTATTTTCAAATTCCACTCGGTGACTTGCATTATTCATCTATGAAACACTTAACAAATTATAATTCAATCCTTTTACCCAGTAAGCATTTTTCACATTTGATCAGGTTATTCAAATTTATAGTTCCTTTACCTTCGACTGGACAAGGTGTATCATTTCCCATTCTCACCGAACCACCATTATAGTATTCAAAAGTCTCAAAATTTTGTTTATCACTGGTCATATGGTGAGTGTAGCCACTATCTATGATCCAGACATCATTCTTACTAACTTTAGATATGAGTGCAGTTTCTACATACCTTTATTCTTCTTCGTATGAATCATCCTTCATGGCTACAAATACCATCTCAATGTCTTATTCTGATTGGGTTTTAGTGTCATCAGCTTCGTTCTCATCTAGGTAACAAGCTTTCTTCCCTTTGTCCTTGTATTCTAAGGTATCTATTTGTCAGATTGACGGTTTCTTCGGTAATCTCTGTTATCACCTTTATCAAACTTCTTCTCATATGATCTATCATTTCCTCTGTCATATTTTCTTTTGTTTGGACATCTTGCAACAAAGTGTCCAACCTCTTTACAATTGAAACATACAAGTGGTAATTTACCTTTGTATCTACCTTTGCCTCTCTGCAATCTTCTTTCCATTAGTGCTTCAATCTCATCAAGTCCTTGATCCTCATTATCACTTTCACTATCATTTCTAATAGCATGTCTATGACTTGAGTTACTTATCTTTAAAGAAGATTTTAATGCAGATTCTATAGATGGTAAGATACTATTATCAAAGTTATTCATCTCAAATGAAATCAGTCTACCAATCAGACTATCTAGAGTAACTATATTGTTTGCATCTTCTCTCATTTCTTGAATAGTAGAAACTCTAATAGCATATACAGGTAGTAAGGTTCTTAAGACTTTACTTACCACTGTCTCCTCTTCAAGTACACCTCCAAATCCTCGGATAGCATTGACTACCTCTTTTATTCTGCAGCTATACTGAGTGATATTTTCTCTTTCTTTCATCCATAGGTCATCAAACCTCCCTCTTAGGTTTTCTACCTTTGCTCTTAGTACATTGGCATCTCCTCCATGTACTAGCTTCAAATTATCCCACATTTGCTTTGTAGAGGTGCAGGTTTTGACATCGGAGAGTGATGAGGCAAGTTCTATCATCATGCAATTATGCTCGTGCTTTACTCTTAATTTGTCAAGAGTGTGAGGTCCTGTAGGAAATAAATATTCAGTATCAAGGTATTGAGTAATATCATTTCCAATACCTGATAGGTGGAGTCTTATTCTACTTTTTCATGATGCAAAGTTGTCTTTATTCAACTTGGGCACATCTCGTCTGTTCATCTTGTGATATTTTGCTTGAGCTATTAAACTCCCTTTTTAAGCACATAAGCTCTAATACCAATTGTTAGTAATAATTGAGAGGGGGGGGGGGGGGGGAATCAGNAGGGGGGGGGGGGGGTGAATCAGTGGCCTAAAAAATGTTCCAATTAATCAACCCAAAAACTTAGTACCACAACATTAAGCCTCTAGTTATCTTTAGTCCTATAAGATGATGCCTTCAAATACAATTATCAAATTACTACTGCTCAGAATGCTTTGTTAAACCTTACTCTGTATGTTTACCGAATAGCAGTCTGTTAATTTACTGGAAGAAAGTAAATTATCTACAGTATACCAATCAATCCAAATTAGCTATCTGTAATGCAAAACACTAAAGTAATGTGTCATAAACACATTGACACATAGATTTTTAACATGGAAACCCTATTAAGGGAAAAACCACTTGGGATCGGTAACCCAAAATTTTCACTCTTCAAAAGTGAGCTCGGTGAAGAGCCAACCCTGTTAAAGGTTACAAACACACTGTTAGGTGTGACCTTGTTAGAGGATATGAAAGTTTAGTCTGTCACTTGATATCGGGCATCTCTATGCTACCTTTATCAAACACTCTCTTGTCCCGTTAATAGGTATATGGCATCTCATGCTATCTTCATGATCAAAATTTTTGATACTCCTTGGGATGCATCTAAATATAGAAAGGATCTTTAAATCTCGCTCGGTTAAGAGACTTTATGAGTCAATGGTTAAATTGAAACAATATGATTTGTTCACATATACAACTTATACTTGCAGATTTTCAGATCTATTGTAAGTTCATAAAACTAATCAGATAAATATATATCTTTTAATACCTTTAATCCACTTTAGTTCTGCTTGGTGATGTTGTTATCTGTTGCTCAGTGTCCGCAGAAAAATTTAGCTCTTTCCTCAGCTTGATTGATCAGGATTGTATGAAGTTTCTATTCATTAGTTTCTTTTCATCAGTTTCTTTTCAACATCCTCTTTTTCATTCATTCACCCTGAATTCATAATGAATTAAGTTGTCTCTTTATACACATAATATCACCATTGTTAGGTTCTTGATTTTCTTGATCTTGGCATGATATGCAATCTTAGCCTATTAGATTTAAAGTAAAACTCTTGTTTTATCTCACATAGATCTTCTTGCCAACTAAACAAAATAACTTTAAATCCTTTACTTATCTTTGGCTTTATCTTCTCAATGAAAACAATGATAACTACCAGTTAAGTCCATATTTAGCTCTGCCAGCTATATATTTTGTCATTTTTGAACTCAAGTTAATTTCAGTGTTTTAACTCTCTGACAGCTTCAGTCAACACTCCAGTTCTCCTTGGGCTTCTCCACTGGTTTAGACTATGACTATGGCCGTTAGTTATGCTTGTGATTCTACTCATCGGTAATGCTTGTCAGTGTTCTTTCTTGGGCATCACTGTGACTTGACTTTTGGTGATCTCTGTCCGTCGGGTTCCACTAGCCGTCGGTGTTTTGAAGTCAAATAGTGAATGCTTGTCTTTTATGCATTACTAAAAGTGTAATATTTATCTCTCTGATTCTCTAAAGTCTTTAGCACTTTGATTATAACCGATTAGATTATATGAAGTTGACATCAATGGCAATACAATCCATTAACTAATTTAATGTCTTGCATTATCTTTCTGCATTTTGGTGATCAACTTAACATCTTCAAACATTTAATCATTTACATGTCATCATTTAACCCATTTATTTTTATTGTAGCAGACCCCCCTTTGCATAGGCCTCCACATCGTCATTACTTGACTAGGAAAAGGGCACGAGCAGAGAGAACAACACCTAAAGAGGGGAAAAATGATGAAGCTAATGCTCAACTTAGTCTTTTATTAGCTTAAAAAACAAAAAATAAATGAGTTTAATCATATTATGTGTTAATGAATGAATTTTATGTTTTAATGGATGTAATTATGTGTTAATGAATGTTACTGAAGTATATTTGTTTATGAATGTTATTGAATGTTATGTGATAATGAATGTAATGTGTTGATGAATGTAATATGATAATGCAAGCATGTTATATTTTATTAATCGATGAAAGATTGAATGAATGAATTCTATATGTTAAAAAGGAATTTAGAGTGATTTTAGGGGGGGAGGGGCCAAATGATCTTCCACCTTCACGTGGTTGGCTCTGTTAAGTAGAGAATATTAAAATATTCTTGAAACTAAGAGAAGCTCAATAAGGTAACACACTTTTCAATGTTTCATTATGTTCCACTATTAATGTTATTGAATAATATGTATTGAATCTTAATTGTAGGGTCCAACAGAGCCAACACAAACAAGAACACACAAAGTTACTTAGTGGATACTATCATAGGTAAGGTCCTTGATTTAGATTTTGTTGTTTATATTCATATTGATGATTACATAGGAAATATTCATTTAAATTTTTAAAAGGGTAGTCACATCATCCCAAACTACATTCCATGCTCACATTCCATAATCCAAGCAGAACCCCTATGACTGCTCCTATTAGGACCACTCCACTAAGAAATTTTGAACCAACATCTTAGGTTGGTGTTACCATAGGTTATCATGAAGAAATATTGGTTGTTGAATTTTGGACCAAACCCCAATAAGCTGATTAGGAACGTGCCATTCTTGACCTCAAGGCATAAGGATCAACTTTCTTCCTTTAATATTTTAACTTTTTTTTGTAACAACGCTTGTCTAAGACCCATGTTTTAACTTCAATCATCTCTAAGGACAATAAGCATCCATTTGATCACAAGGATCCAATCGGTCACCTTTACATTCAAACAATCAGGTAAATAATACACCACCTAATGCCCTTTAAGACTATTCAAAACACTAAACACCTTACTGCATCTAATGAGCCTCCATAACCTTCACTCTATTCATAACAAAAAACATAACCTTCAATGCTTGAAACCAATTTTATCTCTGCACCTAAGTCCTTCATGTTGGAAATATATTGAGGCTAGGTGACTGAGAGGGGGGTGAATCAGAAACCAATAAAACTTATTATCTTTTATCTTTTATTAGATTGTCTAATCTGATTGCATGCATAGAATATAAAAGTAATAAACATCCACAATACTTGACACAATATTTTTTTACCTAGAAACCTTCCAAATAGAAAGTAAAACTGGGGTGGGGATGTTACCCACAAGATTTAGTACTACAGTATAAATTTAGCCTGTTAAAGCTTACAATTGACCACTTCTGATGGAATGCCCTGTTAGGAGCAATAAGGACTATTAGGTCCACCTTGTGAAAGGATTTGTACAATACAATTAAGTATGCAACTCTGTAAGGAGATTTGAAAAGGACTGTTAAGTCCACCCGGTTAAAGGATTTTGTTGATACACCTATTAGGATGAACTAGTGAATGATCTTCTATGCAACTCTGATTTGTTGAATAAGATCCTTTGAAATAATACTGATCACCTGAATGTGATAGATGAGTCTCTGTTGTACCTTTATACTTTTGTAGCCTTCTAATCAATCTGCTATTTCATGTTCGCATGTATTCTCACTTCTCTACTTCCACATTTGGATAAATAAAGTATCTTACATATATATATTATCCAAATAAATTACCTCTATAAGTTATCTTCCATGATATAAATTAATATCCAACAATAAGAACTAAGTCATCCTAGTACTGATACTCAGGTCCAGTAATCCACTCGTGTGATATACTGACACTCAGGCAATATGTTGACACTCGGGCGACATAGTGAACTGGCAATCTCTGGCACTCGGGTGACACTGGGTGCTCGGGTCACATTGATCACTCGGAGCTGGTATGCAACTCAGGTAACATTGGTGACTCGGGTGATACAATTTTCCACTATCTACTTGGTCGACACTGCAATTGCTCAGGTTGCACTTCAAGTTGCTGGCTCGGTCAACACTGAAATCGTATAAGTGACTAAGTGTTTTGGTACTAATTGACAACATGTCTTGCCATAAGGTCAACAATCTCCCCCTTTGGCATTAGTGACAAAAACACATCATATCCAAAAATTCTGATCAAACTGCTAAGTCAAAACTCCCCCTTACCATCTGCTTGGGTACTTTCTCGGTTTTGACTATTTCTCTGCAACTCGGTTACAACTGACTCTGTTTTTTATTTTTCAAAACTATTTTTGTAACTTTGCATATATATCTTTCCTTTGTACATGTATTTCCTCATATATATACATTCTATCTTTCCCTTTTTATACAATAACTTTCCCCCTTGTTTTTGACACAAATGCCAAAAATATATCTACAAGGTAATACCAAAATAGGAAAGAAAATCAGTATGTACCTTCAAAATTTGAGAAAAAGTATTGTCCTAATTGTCTTGCAACACCCTCATGATGTGCAACCCAATCCGAATCTCTGCTGAACTCCATCATAATCTCTGCAATTGAAATTTTTTTATCATGGATGAGTATCTTTGCATGAGCAATATGCTTTTGCATGACATCCATGTGTGGAAGGAGTTGCTTCTGTATAGCTATAAGGGATTCCCATGTTCTACTTTCTTCCCTTAGTAACTCTACTTGCAGATCAATCAGATACTTGATCTTGACAAAATGTGACGAGCTTGAACTTGGATCAAGTGCCAACTGGTTTGCACTTGCCTTCAAATCAGTGTCTATCTTTGTCATCTTGTTCTTGATTTCCATGGTAAAGTTGGAAGTATCACTCAACTTTACAAATAATGATACACCATTATTTACAGTGGTTTCTAGAGAGCTAATGACAGTGGTTAGATTCACTTGATCTGTTGCAATTTTACCTACAACATTCTCTAGAACCTTATTCTCAAATTTCCTTTCTTCCTTCTGCAGTAATTTCTCTAGACCATTGAGATCTATGTTGAACTTGTGAACTATGTCAACAAGTTGGTCCATAATAGAGTCATTCTCATTGACTTCAATTTATAGAGAATCAAGGTATATGCCTTTGATATCTTCCAGTACTCTATTCCTTTTCTTCTTTGCTCAGAGCTTCTATTGTCTTGCTCTTTTCTTCCATAGCTCCCCTAATATATCCATTTGCTCGGCTGTCAGGTTAGAAAGATCCCAATTAGGAATCACAATGTCTTCCTCAAGATCAATTTCATTAGTGTTTTTTTCTTTACCCTTGACCTTGGGATGAGATGAAGGAATTATTTCTTTTCCTTTTCCATCATCATCCTTATCCTTTCCATCCTCAGTGTTCTCCTTAGTATTCAATTGGAATAGGTCATTGACAGTCTTTTCTCCAAATATAGAATCTGTATCAACTATAGAGTCATTCATAGTAACCTTTTATGAGTTGGTTTGGCTTGGCTCAGTAGTAGGTAGAGCCTGATGCTCGGTTCCTACTTAACTTGATGTGGATTCTCTAGTCTTTTCCTTTCTCGGAGATAACACACTCTGAATAGGTGATTGGGGTAGGGATGCCATCACCTCTACTGTTATCTGTTCAACATTAGATTCCTCAATGGTCTGAACCTCATGTAACTCTTCATCTTTATCTTGTATAGGAGGGTCTATACTCAGTTTATCTACCTTATCTTCTTCCTTGATTTCAAAAAATGTCTTCCATATCTTTGTTGCGGCCTGCACAACATCCTCTTTTTTCTTACTTAAGATTTGAAAAGTCCTAAACCTTGGAGTGTGATTTCTCTCATACTAAGTCATCGCATCTTTTGCCTCTTTACTAGTCATAGTAGGCATGAATTGCTTCAAGGTTTGCATTCTAATATCCTTTTAAATCTAAACTGCATTATGCCAGTGAATTGTGATTGCTTTGAGAAGGTCTTCAATCATATGGCTTCTCAATTCAGATGTATCATACTTCCATCTTGCCATTTTCTCTACTAATGCATCCTCAACCATCTTCTACTCATCCTTGGTTTTGGAAGCATACTTAAATGATTTGAGGGATCCCATACCACTACCTCCTTTCAATTCTTCAATTTTTTTCTCAAAGTTAGGTGGGGGCTTCTTGAATATGATGGTATCTTCTTCTTTAACTTCCTTAGGCAATATCAGTTTCCTTCTGGATCTTCTAGTAGTGATGATAGGGGTAGATATCTTTGATTTCTTGGGGGCTACCCTCTTCTTATTCTTAGGAGGCTCTACTTCTATCTCTTCCTCTTCCTTCTCAGGTTCATCTTCTTCTATCTTTATGTCATCTCCTTTGCTTTCAGTGATAGAAGGAGGAGAGTCTGAAGACTTTCCATACTTCTTTCCAAACTTGTCTAATCTCTTCTTTCCTCTCTTCAAGATTTTAGGAATCACAATTTCCAAAGATATTATGCCCTTTGCTTCTTCATAAGTACCAAAATATGGTGCTTTGGGATCAACAGTCTCATTCACAAGAGCCTCAATGATGTATTTGGTCTCATCTATGTTAACCTCATATGCAAGAGGTTTCACCCATGCAACCCTAGGATTGACTGCTTGAATGTATACTTTGTCACAGTCAACTAGGAATCAAATATCATCTTTATAGTCCTCTAGCAATTGTTTTTGAATTCTGTATCTATTATGCATCTTCTGTCTGAAATTCTCAAAGTATGCATCCATGATGCTTTCAAAGTTATCTCCTAATTCTGCTATGAATTCATTTATGTGATAGACTATAGGCCTATCCTTTTTCCAAACAACTGTGCCTTTGGAAGGGAAAAACTTCTGAACATAAAAGATTATGCAGACCATAAGTGAAACAAACTTACATGGATTGGTCTTGGATGCTCGGATGCTCTCCATGGTTTTTCTCAGTTGGATGAGCTACAACTCGGCAAGGTCGAATGAAAGATTGTTCTTGACCACTTCGTATGCCAAGTCCATAGCCTTACATGGTACACTGTTTGGTTGGCTAGAACTATATATTTTGTGCACAATTAAATGAATTCCAAAATTTAATTCCATGTCTGTGACTCCATTCAACCTCACACCTCTTCCATCCCACTCGACAATAGTCTTCTTGCCTAGGCCATCCCGGGGTAGGGTTTTGGTAGCTTTTGGTTTGTCAAGCACTGGGCACCCTGTCACATGGTGTACCATTATCTTAGTGATCTTCACTAGTTGCTCCAACTAGAGATGCATGTCGTGAACATGACTAAGAACAAACCTAATCCACTTCTTTTTGAAAGTTCTGTAGCATATGTAAAATGTGGGTTAAACCCTTGACTTCGAGGTGCTTATGTTCTGGCTTTAGATTCCCCTCCACACAAATTTTCTTATATGCTTGATTCATTTCCAATGTGCCTAGTTGTTGAATGGTGCAATGATAGAAATCTCAGATGTCATTAATCAACATTACCTTTGAAGGAATTTGGGAGTGGGCTCCCATAGGATCTGCTTCCTCTACAATTGCTGGATGAAGCTTAAACTTTGGCGGTTTGCATACAACATTCCTTACCAAAATTTTAGACCCCTTCTTAACCTTGCTGATGGATGAGGACACCATAACACTTGGAGGATTGATAAAACTTTGTTGTAGCTAAATATTTCAAACACAAATTCGCTTTGAGATTGTTATAAGATCTTAATCACTCTGTAAACTGTAAACAATAACCCTTTGATTTCACCATTTATGATAAATTTTATCATATATTTTCATTAAATGCTCCATACATGGTAGTTGTGACAACTCGGGTAGTTCTCCTAGACTTTCTCAGAAGCTCGGTGAAAACCAACTTTGCATCTTCGAAATCATATAATCTATCTTAACTCAGTTAAGCTAGAGTCACTTGATTTTAACTGAGATCCTAACTCGGTTATAACCATAGTGTGTCCTAGTGCATCAATATGCTGATTTGAACTTGCTAGCATATCTGGAACTGATGTATGATGGCTTGTGTGCACAGTTCCAGTTATCTCCTTGCATATTTACACGGAGATGGTAGATCCACCCAACTCACTATTTTGGGTGCCATTTGATCCTTCATTGCTTTGGTCTGTATTCTCAGAAGACTTCCTTACCCATTGCTGACTCATCTGAATTCTAATTTCAGAAAATTTTGCTTTGCCTTTCTCAAAACCTGTATCCACTTTTTCTCTGTTCATAAAATTCTTGCTTAGATAACCAATTTGTTTACACACATAACATCTCTTAGTACGATTCCTTTTTCTGAGGTGAGTCTTTGCATAATTTGCACCAATGTGTCCATATTCACCACAATGACAACATCTTCTCCATGTGTTGTAATCCCAACTAAAAATTGCTTTAGCTAGTTGTTCAACAAGGTTCTATTTCTTAGTTCTGCACTCGAAAAACTTGTGACCTTGTTTGTTACAATTGAAACATTTTCCTTCAAACTTAGGTTTCTCAGTGCATTTACTTGCCCTATGTCCATGTTTGTTTTATCTGTAGCATTTACCATTAAAATTTGACTTTCCATTGCTCCAACACTTATTTGATGTATGCCCTAACTTACCATAGTAATTATAAATAGGTTTCTTATTCTTTTCAGTTCCTTGCTATGAGGATTCACCTTGTTCAGTATAACCTAATCTAGTCTCTCCATGATGTCTGAAATGAGTTTTCTCTGTCAAATGATCCATGCTTTCCTATGAATTCATCATACTCTCATTGGTTTTCTTTTCAGTATTGAGATCATTTTGCAATCTTTCATTTTTAGTCCTCAGATTGATAACTTCTTGATTTGTATTATTGAGTTGATTTATTATATCTTCTTGCTGAAGTGACAAATGATGGATTTCATTTTATTTTTCTTCTAATCTTGTACTTAGCAATATTTTATCTTCTTGTGCCATTTCTCTGTCATTTTCTGCTTGGCTCTTTTGTTCCATGACTTCATATATTCTGACTGAATGAATTTCTTGTTCTCTCTTTAGCTTTCTGACTTCTTCATGTAAATTAATATTCTTTGCAAGTTGGTCTTCAATGACTACATCTGCTTCTTCAGAACTTCTTTCTTTTCATAAATCTTCAATTCTTTCTTCTATGTAATTTTTATCATTCATTGTACTGCTAAATCTTTTCTTCTTTTCAGGGAATGAGAGAGCTGCTCCTTGAGTTGCCTGATTTGATCCATGGCCACTTGTAGATCTATCTTTTCATTTTCAATGCCTTTCTCTAGTTTGTATATTTCCATTGTCTTCGATCTTTGTTCAAGCTGTTAAAATTATGATAAGAGAACCTTTAGCTCTGATACCAATTGTCAGAAATATGTTTAGGATAGGTGACTAAGAGGGGGGGGGTGAATCAAGAACCAATAAAACTTATTCTCTTTTATCCTTTATTATATTGTCTAATATGATTGCATGCATAGAAAAAAAAATTAATAAACATCCACAACACTTGACATAATATTTGGTTACCCAGAAACCTTCCAAATAGAAAGTAAAACTGGGGTGGGGATGGTACCCATAAGATTTAGTACTGCAGTATGAATTTAGCCTGTTAAAGCTTACAATTGACCACTTCTGATGTCCTACCCTGTTAGGTGAAATAAGGAGATTTGAAAAGGACTGTCAAGTCCACCCGGTTAAAGGATTTTGCTGATACACCTGTTAGGATGAACCAGTGAATGATCTGCTATGCAACTCTGATTTGCTGAATAAGATCCTTTGAAATAATACTGACCACTTGAATGTGATAGACGAGTCTTTGCTATACCTTTATACTTTTGTAGCCTTCTAATCAATCTGCTATTTCATGTTCACATGCATTCTCACTTCTCTACTTCTACATTTGGATAAATAAAGTATCTTACATATATATCTTATCCAAATCAATTACCTCTGTAAGTCAGCTTCTATGATATAAATTAATATCCAACAATAAGAACTAAGTCGACCCAATACTAATACTCGGGTCCAGTAATCCACTCGGGTGATATACTAACACTCGGGCAACATAGTGAACTAGCAATCTCTGGCACTCAGGTGACACTAGGTTCTCGGGTCACATTGATCACTCAGAGCTGGTATGGAACTCAGGTAACACTGGTGACTTGGGTGATATAGTTTTCCACTATCTGCTCGGTCAACACTACAACTGCTCAGGTTGCACTTCAAGTTGCTGGCTCGATCAACACTGAAATCATATAAGTGACTAAGTGTTTTGGCACTAATTGACAACCTGTCTTGCCATTAGGTCAACACTTCATTTGGATATATGGAGACAACATATAAAATATTTGGATCCTAGTGAAGGAAGAGGTAAGTTTTCCATTGGAAGGGTGAGAGTGAAAAGAGCATCATGGGCCCTTCCAAAATCACACTAAAACTGTGATGTTTCCTTCATTTGCATTCAATAAAACAATGTCTTCCAAGACAAATCCTCACTTCTTTGTGGAAAATACAACTTCTCACATCATCAATCACAACTCATTTTTTTTCTTCTAATAACCCACATTGGTCAGGCCTCAAGCATTAGTCCTTCATAACACACTAACTTTCACAATACTCTTATCCAATCTAACCAATACCTACCCACTAGTTCACCAAACTTTGATCATATCATTACTAATTTCATTATTCTTCATAGCTGCTCATGAATCCTTTATGCATCTACTCAACTGCTTATAGGTTCCATCAACTACTAATTTTGCAAATGACATTGTCCAGTCACAAATTAGGCTTCAATAATGCCCACCAATTTTTTCAACATATAGACATATAGTGTGACTGTCCCCTTTCACAAACTCTCAACAAAACCATTACATTACATCTTCCCATAGATCCTTATCTTGGACTAGCTATTGACCTTGGTCTTCTAACTCTTTCTGCCTTCTAAAGGATCTTCTCTTAATGCACATGACACCCTAAGCAATCCTTAGGTCTAACACTGACCAACTATCGAACACCTAATCCTCAACTTTGTCAACTATGACAGTATATCCCATTTTGCAGAGACAGTCACAACTTAAACACAAATGAAGTGCCCCTTATTCACAAATCACTTAGATACTTTTAAAACTCTCCTTCACATGTTCTCAGACTAACATCCCTCTTACCAATGACATGTAGTGGTCAAACTCCCTAAACAGGTTGACTTCCTACAATTTTGTCTAGTCTTAGACAAAAATTAGACATTCCACTTATTGGATCCACGTGCCCTTTGTTGCATGGTCCCCTAGGTACAAATGGAATTTCATAAACTGTTTAAAAGCCTCTATTAATGAGTCTGCTTATATTTTTGTTTTTACCTGGCAGAAAAATCTAATCCTTGGTTCATTTTAAAGTAGATTCAAAGTGCTTTCAAATGCATTTGGTCTCACATCTAATGGTTTAGTTATGTGTAAGAAAAGTGATGCCCTAGTGGGCATAACATGGGGAAATCTCTATTTTTGACAGTAAATTGTATTAAATGAATTTTTATTCATAATGTAATGATTTCTAATGGAATATGAAGGATGGAAAAGGACAAGGAACTGTGTGTAGACCCCCATACATGCATTATGGAATAGATCTATTAAGGAAATATACATTCTTCAATATGTTATAACCTTGTTTACAAAAGTAAGAATAGTCATAGTCAAGGTATCCTTTATTGTTTGGTATCCAAATAAACTATGTTGTAAGGGGAATGAATTTTTTGTACTATGGAATCATTGATCTGATAAATTCAGGATGAATAATAGGTTTGCAATATTTGTTTATGTCTGTGATCAGACTTAGAGATTGTGATTCTACATTTAGATAGTGACGATAAGGACAACAATCTAAAGTGCTATGACCCTAAGATAAGGGACAAATTTTAATGTTGAAATATCATGTTCCTAGATTTTATTTTAAGTTAGAATGATGGTGAAAGGACCATTGATTTTGAATGAGAAGGTTAAAGGCTTTGGCATGGACTGGTCAGCATACTAGGACATTGGAGAAGTGAAATGAATTGAGAAAGGTATAACCTTGATAGTTTATTGATTAATGAAGTTTGTTGCTAGAATTAGGCTTATGGATGGATTGTGACCACAACATATAATAGGCCTTGATGTTAGAATCCAAGGGTAAGAGTTGAAGAATCAGAGTAATGTGTTCCTTGGGAGCAATATACTGAGATATGATGGAATATTTTTTTAATGCCTTGTAAACAGTAATGTACAAGGATTGGTAGGATGTTGGTGTCTTGATAAGATGTATATGTGAACCTAGAATGATGATTGTGACCTAATTATGCCTCTAACATATTGAAGATATTGTATTGAAGACTAAACTCCATTATTGATATGGGGTTCTTGATGGTTGTTATATGATGCTCTGCACCAATATCACTAACATTCTATCATCATAAGATTATCATTCCACAAAGACTTAAGATATCCTCTTCATTAAGATATCACAAGTGCTCAATCAATAACTTACAACATCACCTCATTCAATTATTCAAGGTCACATACACAACTCATTTCTAATCCAAGAAATAAAAAACTGTTCGACAGGTTTTTACCTTCATACCCTTATACCATATCTTCATCGCTCCTCCATATCTTGTTCTATCAACACACAAAAATTAGTCTCGAAAACATCTTTCAACTTACCATCAATCACACTCTTGGAATTCAAGAATCACTTCTAATAACTCTTTAATTTTGTCTGTCACTATCCTATTAGGATAGTCGTCTATCTAATCCACAAGAATGAGTGAGAGATCAACTTTTTCTTCCTAGTCCCTCATTTTCATATAATCAACATATTTTCATCAACCTTATATCAAGGAAGAATCAAAACAAATGGTGATTATTATAAGACTTTCATCATTAAGAAAGTTAAACATGTTTTCCAAAACACTTCCAATCAGACCTTCAAACTCTTCATTAATCCACCATCTATGTCTACTTCCAAATTCCAAAAGCTCATGATTTTTCAATAGTTAGAATGAAATATATTAACAAACCCTTGCAAACAGGTTTGTTACTGAGGGTTTTAAGATAGTTTTTAGAAAACCTAGTGGATCTCTTACCATCCATCACAACAACTTCTCAAATCTTCTTTAAAGGACAAGTAGTTCACTATGCTACATCTCCCAATCAAAGTGAAAATGAAAAAATCCATTTTCCAACGTGAATGTGCACCACCCACCCAAGAGGCATCACCATACCCATCAATTTGTGTCATTGCATCTATATAATACAAGGAAATTCAAGTTCACCCAATATTCTTGTCAAGGCATCTTAAAATACAGTGAGTAAATTATCATGTTTACAACATCATTCCATTCACCTATTCAAGGTCAATTTGACTCTTATTACAAGATTTTAGGCCTCAAGTCTATTTGTTCCCAATACCAATATAACTCACCAAACATACCTCTGTACCCTGCAATAATCCACCATTAGAGTCCATCAATTTCTTCTCCATAACAAAAAATCTAATAATACATTAACATTTATGTCATTCTGATCAGTAACAATAATAATAATATGAATTCACATCAACATTCAATGACCCATCATCTACAAGGTAATAACAAGTAATGTTCACAATACTTGGGTCCTAACCAACCTTAGTTGGACTTACAATGTCCAATGTTCAAGATTCTTTCTATGGCCTTATGGTGACCCCTTATATCCTAGGTGCTCCTGCACCATACTCCCAGACTTTAAAAATTTTCCAAATCCCTTGGAAACACTTGGAAAACAAAGTATTAGAAGACATAACCTTCATTTTAACCTTTGTCTTGTACGTGTCCTCTTCCCGCACTCTTGTCTTGGTTTATCCTTCTACCTATTGGATCTACCTTATATATTTTATCTTCACTTTAGGATTTCCTCCCCTTGGAAAAATGTACACCATCTGCTACTCCCAACTGTCCATTATCTTCATGGTGATCGATAGCTCTAGCACTATTGTATACACCTGCAATTTGATTAAAACCTCTTCCCATAGACACATCTAGTCATACTCCATCTCCATGCTTGGAGGGTACAGAAAATCCTTGGCCTTCTCATAGCCTACCACCATTACCAACTCACTCTTGGTCTCCCCTTCCATTGAGACCAAATTATCCTTTATCAATTGATCCTTTTCTTCATGCCATTCCTTTTGGTATTCTAAATCATCACTCAACTCCTTGGCTACTTCATTAGCCTCACCATCTGCTGCCACAAGAGTACCTTTCTCTCCTATACCCTTCTCATCATTCAAAGGATATAACATATTCCCAATCATAACTTCTTTAGCCTACTCAAGAAATATATAGTCCCAAAGACAGGAAGAGAGAGAGAGAAAGATACAAATGAACATCCTTTAATGAGTACTTCAAGAATTGGATGCCCAAAGTTAGGAAGAGAGAGAGATACAAATGAACATCCTCTCTCTCTGTTCCTATCTTTCAGACATCCAAGCTTCAATTCATACTTGACATCATCAGATCGGTTGACAACTTCAGTATTTTGTCTTCAAAAAAATTGCCAGAAGAAGGCATCTGTGAGCGGTTTGGCTATATGACTAAATTAAGTTTATATTGTTGTAATTTGTTTGGTTAAATTATTTACTTTCTACAACATAAGATAACATGTAATTGTTGATAAATGTTGGTTACAAATTAAGCGAGGAATAGTCCAGGTATTCTTACCCTTCAAAGACTCATTGATGGTTGACTATTAGTATGGTTTGCATGGAAATAACTCACCATTCCTCATTCATTTTGTTACAAGGGGCTGAATCCATTGATTTTCATATTTTCTTTGAAATGGATCAATACAATATGTGTGGGAAGGTATAAATCTATATATTTTTCAATTTTTCTCTCCTCTCTTTAATTACTGATGTTACAGTGAATCAGTGCTATAGCCTGCCAGGGCATACATTTTTTATATGTTTAACTTTCATCGGTCTTGCGAAAATATCCTCCATTTTAACTCAATGGTAATGTTGTACCTCAGACAAGAATTTGCGTTGGAGGTAAAATGTTACCATCAAACAAAAATGGAGGATCTCGTTGCAATTTTGATAAATTTTCCCAATAATGACTGATAGTATTGGTGAATGTCTGATGACCTATTGCATCGGTGGCACAACATCCTCGCCGATGCACTGTTTGGTATAGTCGTAGAAAGTGTGATGACTATCCCCCAAAAATGTCATCAGAAATGGTGAACGTCTGACGACCTTTGGTGTTGAAGACACAACATCCTCATCGACACATAGTTTGGGTTTGTCGTTGGAATTCTGATGATCACCCCCAAAAATTGTTGTTGAAAATGTTGATCGTACGATGACACATCCAGTAGGAGGCACAACTTACTCATCACTAGGTTAAAGTATTATGCTTTCAAACCAACCTAGTATGATGTATATTCGTTAGTAGTGTGATGAATAGTTCAACATAAGAGTGTCTAAAGAAAAAGTACCAACGAAGGTCTCAGTGCCATTTCATCAATCTTGAGACAGAGTAGCATCGGAAAAGAGTCCATCATTCGTCAAAAAATGTGACCAAATGTGATAGTTTAATGTTCAAATGAGAAGGTATTAATCTCCAAGTGGGTCCCCTTTGATGAGTATATCCAAAGCTCAACTAATATTTATAAACTCAAATAATATCATTTTATTCATCCATCCAAAAGTGTTGTTACACATCATAAGCTAAAACTAGACTAAAATTGTACTTGAACTTATAACTATAATGCTACATTACATTGAGTTCTACTTCTATCTAACTTCTGAGGAAGTTTCCAAAATCTTATTTATAACAAAAGACTGCTAACAAATAAACTAAATTACCAATAAATGCCCAAAAGAACAGGTGGATAAGAGTTAAATTATAGAACTAGGAAAAAGGAAAGTCATCCAACTAATTAGGAACAATCAATAGTCCATTTACATAGAGAGTAAATATAGCTTATCCACTACTTCCTAGATCTATTCCACTTTAAGAATGACCATTAAATTCCTTTGTCTTGCTCCAAATGAGTTGTAATCAGTCCATGGTTGACTACTTCAAATTCTGCTACATGTTGAACTATCTTTACTTGGTCCTCATGACATGATCCTTCTTAAGTGCTATCCTAACCGAGCTGCTTTAGTAATTGTCCCTACATCATGTAATTAGTATGCACAAATACATGCAAGATATATATCCATTTATTGTTAGAATAAAATTCATAAAGCAATAATTAAGATTATATATATACACATATATACGATCACACACACACACACACACACACACACACACACACACACACACACACACACACACACACACACACACACACACACACACA
>MU225997.1:391025-401700 GCA_018584345.1 Thuja plicata
TATATATAAAATCTTAATTATGGAATCAGGAGGAGCATGGAAGAGTATAGTTGGTGATTTAATAATTCATGCACGGATTAGAAATTTTCTTGTTGCTGGAGGACCAACAAAAGTCTAGTTGGGGGGAAATGATGAGCCTAAATAATTTTCTATGTTTTCTCTATTATGGTCATAGGTTTATGTCATAGTCAGTGTCTTGGACTTGGTTTATAGGTGTCTTTAGTTGGTTTTTTGAACTTGTTGTCATAAACTTGAACTTGTGCTTTAATTACCTTTATAGATGATAAAGCACTTCTATATGGTCATCTATGCATTGTGTGTGTGTGTGTGTGTGTGTGTGTGTGGTCATCTATATATATAATGCATAGATGACCATATAGAGGTGTTTTATCATCTACAAAGGTAATTAAAACATAAGTTCAAGTTTCTGATAACAAGTTCAAAAAACTAACTAAAGACACCTATAAACCAAGTCCAAGACACTAACTATGACATAAAACTATAATCATAACAAAAAAAACATATAAAAGTATTTAGGCTCATCATTTTCCCCCAACTAGACTCTTGTTGGTCCTCTAGCAATAGGAAAATTTCTAATCCGGGCATGAATTCTTAAATCACCAACTGTACTCTACCTAGATCCTCCTAATTCTCCAATAAAATACTTTCATATTCTCTAGCCTTGTCCATCTGGAACATTCTTCTCTTTCATCATAAGCACCTTCATTATCCTTGTAGCTCATTAGCAGCCATAGAAGTATGTGTGACTAAAAAATAAGAGGCAACCAATCATTTTGATTTTTTCTTCCCAAATGTATTTTTCTTTTTTCTTCCTAAATGTATATACTTAAGTGCCCTTTGCACAGCTTCAGGGTAATTGGGAAATGAATGTGGCTCAGCTTGCTTGAGTTCATCAGATAGACTATTCCACCTCTGTTCTAAGTGTCCAACCAAAACTTGCCCCTCAAATCTATACATCTATTCATACTCTTTGTAGGATTCTTCTCTCAAAGGTAGAATCCTTATCCTACAACTAACATTTGGTAGGTCACACAACAATTTTTTTCAATCATAATACAACTTTGGGGTTTTGAGCTTCAAGCCTTAATGGCAATGGAGTATTGAGTTCTCTTTCCCTATACATTTTAGACTATTCTCCCAAGCCGATCTCATTGTTAATATAGGACATAAGAGCCCTCAAGTGTATATCCCCAATGAAAAGAAGGGGATTCCATTCAATTTCTAATGGGACAACATAATTATGCAGGTAGAACTCACAAATTTTTTTTTGTATGGTTGCAGAAGATGACTGATATACCTGATAAAATTCTTGAGGTGTGTCCAAAGAGGGACTCAAATCTCTATTAATTCTCATCAATTGAAATAAAAGATGTTGTCTTTTAAACAAAAAGCATAAACTCTAGGTGGCTCTACATTCCATTAACTGAGGAACTATGTTGACTATAGTGTCCACCTTATGTTTCAGAAAATCAATTTCCTGCTTGTGATTATCAATGATCTTTTTGCATTTTTTCTTTTCAAGATCCCACCGAGTTTTCTTATACAACATATCATTATAAAAATCTAAAGACATAGTATGACATGTAAGAGAAGAAGGGGGATTGTGCTCAGACACCCTTTTCCTCTTACCTAGGTTACTTGAACTTGGCACTGATTATTCTAACTGCAACATTGGTCCTCCAACTGTTCTACATCAATAATGAGCTCATAAAGACCATGCAATCCCTAGTCTTCTACTAGTTATTCTTCTTCCATGAACACATCCTATTGACTCTGAGGGATTTCTTCCCATATCTCTTCCTCGTGCAATTCATCTACTTCTTCAGGTATGTTGGTCTTCTCAATAGATATATTTGGAGGATCTCATGTCTTCTTCTTGCATCTCACCCTCCTCTATAGGTTCATCTTTCTACTCAACAAATGCAAAAAATGGTTCATTCTCCTCAGGGTTGTTGATATTCGGAGTTCCCTCCTGAGGGGTATCATGAAAAGATTCAGATGAGTCAACATGAATAATAACACTTGACTCCTTTAATTGCTCCACCCCACCAAAATTTCCTCTAAACCTAGTTCTTCTTCATTGAGGGGTATCCTCGGTGACCTTAGGATTTCTATCCTTGTTTGGTTTTCTAGTGAGTTGAGCTGTAGATGAATAAGCTATAGGAGGATTTGTTTCTTCCATTTTTAGTTTCTTAGAACTGGGAGTAATTGGTTTAGTGTCTTGTTCCTGTATGTCTTCTTTACTACCCTCATATATGTTTTCCTTTAATTTTTCCTTCCTCATGTCGGCCCTAGTCCTAATGGGGGTTTTCTCATAGCTACTAATGGTAGGGTCTGCTAAAGGAATCACTTCAATATTAACAGATGAGGGTTAACGTAGGTCTTGCTCAATTAGTTGTTCTGCTGCAGGGGATTCCCTAGATGAGGAGGCCCTCATGGTCATATTTACAACCCCCCATGTGAGATATTAAATTTATGCATCAATGGTTGACCTCTTGGCCTTACATCTCCAAGTTGAAATCTTCTAATTGCAAAAAATTCCTCCCATGACATTTGGGAGGCCTCACTCAATGACCTCTCAACTAGAAATTTAATAAGACAATGGTGAGTAACCGACATTTTTACATTTTAGTCGCACGGATTGAGAGAAAATTAAAGACAACATTAGGCACATTTATCAGTCTCTAATGCCGCATATGACTGAGAAATTTAAAATTTATAGAATGTGGGCATGAATGTCTTTCTTCACAAGTCAAGTACTTCATAATTTTGACTACCACTTCTACCCAAATAGGTGGTAGAGAGAACGTCCTAGTTCCTTGTTTTTCTGAAACTAGAAGAGGGTCCTTAGGATGAGTAAATTAGGCCCGAGGAGTCCTTGCATCTTTGGTCTTTGGAAAAAATTCTCCCACAACTAGAAGTCATGTTACCTTTGTAATGCATTCCTCTATGGCGATAACCATTAAACCCTTTACTGTCACTTTTCCATCAGAGAATGTACAAGCAAATTTCATTGCAATTTCATCATTAAACCCATTTAATCTCATAAAACAATTCAACCATTCAAAAATTTTGAATTGTGGCTAACATACCGGGTCTTGAAGAAAAACATCATGTACTATGGGTTCATGCTGCATAGGTGGACCTCCAATGGTTGTGTCAACTTTTTACCCTTGAAATCTGCAAAAATAGTCCTCAAAATTTGCTGAATTTTATGCCTTAAACTCTCTATAAGTACTTAAATTCCAACTCCCATGCACCTTCATGCAACTTATACATTCTTTGACTCAAATTTCTTAATAAAACCCTTATGTTAGTTCTTAATTTGGATTAATAGGTATATGAAATAATAAGAGTTAGTCATTTTAGGTGAAAAGATGATGACAATAGGAGTTTTTATGAGGGAGTACATACGAAAATATTTCATATGCCTTGGAATATCACATCAATTCTTTTCAAAATTAAATTTGGTTGCAGTTTAAAATCATGATATGACATTGCATCTTACGAACATGACATAACATGGCTTAAACCTGACGTGGATATGACACAATACAAACATTCCCCACCCCCAACTTAAAGAGTGACAGGTATCTGCACATGTGGAACAAAGAGTACAAGATTTAAAAGACTACTATGCTAATTAAAATATAGAAAAACAAATGCATCTAATAGTTTAATGAATACACATATGTACCTTGCACTTATATGCATACCTAAATGTGGTCATAAATACATGAAGTGCTTGAGCAATAAATATTGCAAAGAATCATGTCAGGCAATAAGTACGGTGGAACTATGAAGTGAAGTGGAAGATGGGTGACGTGGAAGAAAAATAGAGCGATATGGATGTTGTATGATTATTGTGGAGAAAAAGTACACCCATGAGATGTGGATATATTTATTATGGCCATATACAAATTAATATTTAAAAAGGAGGTGGAACATGAAGTTCCCCTACTTTTTCTACAGGAACTTCAGAGTCTTTGTAAGTTTGGAGTTGATACAGGAACTCCACCTTTGTAGATGGCTTGTGGTATAACCTCAATCTATGGCCATTTACCAATAGCTTGAATCTGACAGGATCAATAGTTGAAAGTTGAATAACACCAGTGTCAAAGACTCCTATGATCTCATATGGACTAAGCCAATGTGTTTTCAACTTTCCCATGGTGTCCTTGTATCTGGAATCATACAATGACACAAAATCACCACGGTTAAATTCCTTGTCCTTTATGTACTTATCATGTCATTTCATTATCTGATTTTGGAATATTTTAGTTTTTTGCACGACAAAATTTCTAAGCTCATCCAAGGCATTGAGCTATATGGTTCTATCCTCTTTTGCTTTGGAGAGATCCATATCCAAGTCTAATGTTTTTCTTAGTGTTTTATGTTCAAATTCCATAGGAATCATTGTTGTTTTCCTATAGAGAATCTCAAATGGTGTAAATCTAGTGGTTGTTTTCCATGTGGTCTTGTAGGCCCAAACTGCCTCAGACAATCTGTTTTCCCAATATTTCCTGTGGACTACCACTATCTTAGATAATATAGATTCAATCTCTCTATTTGTAATTTTAGCCTTCCCATTGGCATGTGGATGATAAGTACTTGATATCTTGTGTCTTATTTTGTATTCATTTACTAGTGTTGTGATAAAATTGGAGGTGAAATGGGCACCTTGATCTATCACTATTTCCCTTGGTACCCCATAACGGGTAAATATTTCCTCATAAAGGAATTCTACAACCTTGTTATCTCTGGCATGCTTCATTGGTTTAACCTCAACTCAGTTTGTTACATAGTCAGTACACACCAAAAAATATGACTTACCATTTGAGGGAGGATGAATAGGTCCAACAAAGTCCAATCACCACTTATCAAATGGTGTAACAATAACTTGAGGGTGTAGTGGCACCTCTTCTTATTTACTAGGTCTTCCCATCCTTTGGCATATGTCACACTTCCTTGTGTAGAGTAGGCTAATAGTTTCATGTATTCAAAAACATAATTATTGTCCTTTTGGCTGCAAAATGACCCCTATAGGGTTCATAATGGCATGCATGAAGGATGTCATAGGTCTCATCCTCTCTGACACATCGCCTCATGACTCAATCAGGGCCTGTATAGAACAAACAACCAGCTATCCAAGATAAATTGAAACTCTTTTCAATAAGCAATCTTTTCACCTTTGGAGAGAAATTATTAGGGATTTTATTAGCAGATATGTAGCTAGCTATATTTGCATACTAGGGTGTATGAATAGAAATGGAAAAAAGATGCTCATTAGGAAAGGAATTGTCGATAATCTCATAATCTTCCTTAGTTTGCAGCCTAGAAAGAAATTTTTCTAGTACATTTTCTTTACTTGGTTTATCAATGATGGTAATGTCAAACTTTTGCATCAAAAGTAACCATCTAGCTAATCTACCCATTATTTCAAGTTTTCTCATAAGGTACTTGATGGCTGCATGATCTATGTGTACACAAATTTGATATCCAATAATGTAGTGTATGGACTTGTTAAGGGTATAAATAACTGCTAACAATTCTCTCTCTATGACAATATAATTTAGCTTTGACCCTTGCATAATTTTACTGATGAAATAAATGAAATTTTCTACAATACCTTCTTTTTGGTCCAAAAATGCCACATTGGAAGGGTCTAATGCATCTATGTGAATATGAAAAGGTATTTACCAATTACGCCCTCCAAGGGCAGGTTCTTGGGTAAGGAATAACTTAAGATGTAGGAAAGATTTTTCACATTGAGAAGTCCACACAAAATCTGCATCTCTAGTTAATAGTGAATATAAGGGTCCTACCATTTTGTTAAAGTCCTTGATAAATCTCCTATAATACCCATCAAGACCCAAGAATCTTCTTACATCCTTTTGTTTAGTAGGGATAGGAAGGTTAAGAATAAATTTAATTTTTGTTGGATCGACTTGAATACAAGCTTGAGAAATATAGTGGCCTAACACGACCCCTTCCTGCATCATCATGAAACACTTCTCACTATTCAAAGATTTATTGTGATCTTCACATCTCTGGAGTAACTTCCCTATATTTATCAATGCTTCCTCAAAGGTATTGTCATTGTCATATGTGGTAAAGTCATCCATATATATTTTCATATAGTCATGTGAAATATATGAGAATATGCTAATGACTGCTCATTGGAATGTGGTTGGAGGATTGCACAAAACAAAGGGAAGAACATAATAAGAATAAACTCCCCATAGACAAGTAAAGGCAATATTTTATTGATCTTCTAGTGCAATTCTAATCTGGTTGTATCCATTGTAACCATCTATGAATGAGAAATATTTCTTCCCTTCCAGAGAGTCTAGGACTTGATCTATAAAGTGAAGAGTAAAATGATCCCTTTTGGTTGCACTATTCAAATCCCTATAATATACAATGAATCTCCACTTTCCCCCCTTTTTTGGAACTATAAAAATGGGTAACACCCACTGGCTATCATAGATTGGATAAATAAACCCGACATCTAGCAATTTCTACAATTCTCCTTTGACTATCTCTCTAAGAGTAGGGTTAATTCTTCTTTGGGAATGTCTTACTGACATACTATCCTCCTTGATGTAAATTCACTGAGTGCATAACTTAGGATCCAAACCTTTCATATCATTGTAATCCCAGGCAAATGATTAATTATGACACTTCAACAATTTTGTCAAATACAATTGCTATTCTTGAGTGCGCTTGTTATTGATGTTCAAACATCTACCTGGGTTGATCTCAAATTTCTTAGTTAACTCAATCATGGATGCCTCAGTGAGGTATGACATTTATATTTCATGCAAAAATAATGTATGAAGCATATATGTAGCTGAAGGAAATTCTGATGAACTATGAGTAGGGAGGATAGTTTGCAATGAGCATGATTTATGTGATAATCATCTAAAAGGTTGCTCATCCACACTATAATAATTTTGAAGAATGTTGCAAAGTATCTCATCCTCTTCTTGAAACTACAATAAGGGATCCCTTTTATTATCATGAGTTGCACTACTGAGTTAACTTCCGTTGTGTCTTCCCCTATGTTTGACTATACTGGCTGAGCTAAATCAAGTTGAGGTTGGGATATTGGATAAAGAGAAAGTTTCTTTCTAGTCACACCATATGAGATAGTCACATCTCCTGACTGACATCCAATGTATGCATCAATAGTAGTTAACCAAGGCCTTCCTAAAATGATAAGATATCCTCCCAATGTGGCTATAGGAGTGAGTATCATTAAATCAAAAGGGTATTCCAAATAATCTAGGGTGACAACTAGATCCTCTACCATCTCATCAGGGTTAACAATAGAACTATCACCTCGCTTCAGGATAGTAGGTGTAGGCCTGAAATTGGTGATCTGAATATGCTGCATGAAATCCTTTTTCATCACATTCAAGGCTATCTCTAAATCAATTAAGACATTTAAAACTTGAATACCATTAATGATAACCCCAACTATAGGACAACCAGGATCAAAATACTTGGGTACTATCACCTTTCCAAGCATGATGTCTTCTAACTAACCTAGGACACGCACAGTTTGAGGATCTTTATCCTTTCTCCCAGGTTTCTTCAAACAAGCTTATTTAATGGATTTACCATAAATAGGGAAATATTTCATAGCTTGGAGTAGAGGTATCTTGAAACATATATGCATGAGTTGATCTATTATATCAAAGGTTGCATCCTCTTTTGGTTTGGGTACTTCTTCTTCTAACCTTTGAGGAAAGGGGGTAGTGCATTAGATTGTTTTGGAATCTGACTTTCTTTTATCAAGTCTAGTTGGGCAGGAACAACAATTGTATCCTCTGGTTCCAATTATTCCATAGGCATCTAAGTTATGACTGGTGAATTTGGTGCTGGAAATGTTTTTTCCAGACCTAAGGTGAATATCACTGATATTTACAACATCTATAGGGTACTAGTTAGGATCTATGGAATAGACAAGCTATGGATGTGGCTTATTCTTAGGATTAGGAATAGGTTGAGTAGGTAACTAAGTAGGCTTAGGGGAACCAGTATTGGTTGTAGGAGGTGGCATTAATGTCACTTGCTGAGGCTGCTGAAGATAGCCAGCTAGTTGATTTGGCCTTTGCTGACCTCCTCTCCATTGTGAGGTTTACTTCTAATTACCCTGAGGTGGTTTCCATGAACCTTGAGGTTGTGGCCTGATTCCTTAAGGTTTCTACCAGTTCCCTTGAGGAGGCTATCATTGGGGTGTAGGCTTTTGATAATTTGGCCAAGCATTCTGAGGATTATTTCAAGGCTGAGGTGGATAACCTCAAAAATTTGCATTGTATGGAGACCACCATTTATTTTGATATGAATTTGAATAAGGAAAACTAAAATTTAAGGGGTCTTGTGGCATAGCTTGTCTTGGAACCCATGGCCTTCTTTGATAAATGAAGAAAATTTGTTCATCATCTCCCTTTACTAGCTTGAATTCAGTAGGAATTTTCTTGCTCTCTATGTTAGCCACCATCTTGCATTTGCAATCCTTCTTCTTATATTTGCATTGAGGGCAATATTATTCTAGCATTGCCTCTACCTCCTCACACTTCTTCTTGGCTTGTTTATATCCAACTGAGTGGCCATATTTTTGATGATGTCTTGCTTGAAGTCTAACAATAGGTGTGTGATATTTTTCCTTGAGACTCCACTAGTCGATGACTTTCCCATAGTAGGTTGGTAACCTATTCCTTTTTTGACAAATTCTCTAGAATAATTCAAGCATATATTCTTGAGATCATCCCAAGATGCTTGAGTTATATCTCCTCCCCTCATCAAGTCCAAGGCTTCAATAAAACTTTCATTTACCCCACTTAGGAAGAGAAATTTCTAAGATTCTTCATTAAGTTGATGGTGTGTGGACTTCTGCAGGCTAAACAAGAATCTTGAAATATAGTCCTCTAAACACTTATCTTATTTTTGCTGCATTCTAAAGATCTTATTCCCTTTATCTCTTGTACAATATTCCTTATAATTTTGAAGGAGAATTTCTTTCCTATCATCCCAACTTCTTACAACATCCCTTCCCAGACTCATAAAATATCTTAGTGTTGATTCCTTCAGAGTAGTATAAAATAGCTTAAGTATATGGGCATCTATTGTATAGTCATAGCTTCTACATAGAATGTAATATTCAAACAAGAATGTATCTGGATCCTCTATTACCAAGCCATAGAACTTAGAGAGGAATGAAGCAGCGATATTTTTAAGGTTATTGTTATCATTTTGATTAGTGATAGGAAATGGAAAGGTAGGAGGAGGAGGTTTATCCATATTCTTCTTCTTCTTCTTCTTCTTGGCCAAAAATATCACCTATCTAGTTACTAGGATAGGGGTCATTAGAAAGAAAGCTTCCTAAGGCATCTTAATTGTGATGGATTTAAACTATTTTGAGCTGAAATAGAACTGAACATTAACTGAATCTAAGGTAAGAAAAAGTCAATATTAAAGAGACTAAAACAATTAAAACTCATGGATACTATAGGTCCTTAGTTTGACACCATCCATGGAAATGATTCCAAAAATGTTTGACTTCCCAATAAGATCAATAACTAGGTTGTAAAACTCAACTCAAAGATTGGGAATCTAGGCAAAGTGACTATCTTTCTCATGGAGAAGGTTCATTTTATTGTCAACCAAGGGAATGTGTACTTGAAATGGGCTAGCACTATATGTGCACTAAGTCCCTACTTAAGTCATGCTATCCTACAACTTGAAAGGAAACAATGCTAGAAAGTAAATGCTTGGAAATGAAGCACTCTATTGCTGGAACTAAACTCATGCAAGTAACTAAAAAATATTTAGGATGGATAGATAGGGAGATAATTTTTCTACTTTGGCTGTAGGAATAGTCACATGAAGCTATTTCCAGTGGCTGTAGGAACACACAAACTCCAAAACAACTACTGCAAATAAAAGGAAATTAATGCTTAAATGAAAAGGGATTACTCACCAAGTGACCCTGCTTGGATGAGTATATCTAGAGCTCAAATAAACTTAATAAACTCATAATAACATCATTTTATTCATTCATCCAAAAGTGTTGTTACACATCATAAATTGAAACTAGACTAAAACCATAGTTGAACTGAAAACAAGAATGCTACATTACATTAAGTTCTAATTTTGTCTAACTTCTGAGGAAGTTTTTTGAATCTGATTTATAACAAAAGACTACAAAACAAACAAAATAATTAACCAATCAATGCCCAAAGGAATAGGAAGATAAGAGTTATAAAAAAACTAGGAAAAATGAAAGCCATCCAACTAATTAGGAACAATCAGCTAGACCCATTTACACAGAGGGTAAACATAGCTTATCCACTACTTCCTAGATTTGTTCCACTTTAAGAATGACCATTAAAGTCATTTAAATTTCTCAAAATGAGTTGTAATCAATCCATGATCGACTAATTCAAATGTTGCTACATGTTGAATTGTCTTGACTTGGTCCTCATGACATGATCCTTCTTGAGCGTCATCCTCATCGAATTTCTTCATTAATTGTCCCTACACCATGACATTAGTATTCACAAAGATATGCAACATATATATCCATTTATTGTCAGAATAACATTCATCAAGCCATAATTAAGATATATATATATATATATATATA
>MU225997.1:401750-444753 GCA_018584345.1 Thuja plicata
TATATATATATATATATATATATATATGATGATGATGATGATGATGATGAACACGTGTGGAACAAACTCAAACATGCAAATGTTAGTTGTAAAATAATCTAATCTAACATATTCATAAACTTGCAACTACACAACAACTTCCAACATAACCTCCGATGAGCCAAACAAGTGCACCTAAGACTTGTTGATTTGTTGTTAGAGAGGAATGTGGGTGTGCTATACCAATAAAAAATACAAATCCCACTATTGATTTCTTACTTGAGGTGATTGATCCTACAATGCAAAACTAATGGATTGATGAAGAACTCAAGAACAGGTATGAGGAACTTGTCTCAATCTTTCACCATTGATGCAAATAAAAACTTAAACTATGAAACTAAGACAAGATTCAAGAATAAGCTAAGATTCATTCACCATTAAAATAACATGTGATTTCTAGCTTAAACAATGAACTAAGATTGAAAAGCATGAAAATAAATATGAAATCCTAGAGCAATACTAATATGATAACAATGCATAAAATCAAAGATGATTTGCAAGGAGTGAGGCCTCCTATTTATATATTTTTAGAGGGAAAGGAAGGGATTGGATGAGGTGGAACCTATGGGGCATCCACACAGGAGCCACATAAGGGACACAAGGGAAAAAGGACATGTCATGCAAAAAGTCAACTTGGAGCATTTTAGGTTTGAGAGGCTCAAGGTTGCTCACACATGTGTGAGAAACCTTGGGGAAGAGAGTGGGGGGCAAGGTTGTAAGGGTATTTAAGGAAGTTGGGTGGCTTCCTTGGGATGAGTTGCTCACACATATGTGAGCAACTCATTAGCACTTAAAAAGTTAGGAATCACCTTTTTAGGCTAATTAAGCAAGATTAATTAGTGGGCAGACTTATTGGGATGAGAATGATGGGTGTAGACTAGTCTTTTTAGGTGGGTTTATATTAAGTTCAAATTAAATTTGATTTAATCAAGGCTTAGAAGAATATAATTAGGAGATGTTTGGGATTTGAATAAATAAGATTTATTTCTTCAAAAGGATTTATGAAGAGACATGTATTAAATTAAATTTAACACATTAGAGGGGATACTATTTAAATTAAATTTAGATACTTTAGGAAATGAACTCATTTAAATAAATAAAATTTATTTTAAAAAGTAGATGAATATAAAAAATATAATTAATAAAATTAACTATAATGTTATAGGAATATTAATTAAATAAAATTTAATTAATAAAATGCTATAGGATGATTTTAGGCGTCTACATTTTTCCCCTCTTTTGATGCAGCGTTGAGAATGACACCGCGTCAAAGAAAAAGAAAATAAGATGCTCTAGAGAGAAATGTATTTATAGAAGTTGTGTCGAAGCGACGACGGTGGGAGATTATGCCCCCTCGAGAAAATAATGCAAAAAATAAATTTTGTGGAATTTTCTCGAAAAAGGCAGAAGGGAGGAAGAGGAGGAAGAGAAGAAATGGGGAACATTAGTTGGTGTCACGAGACACTTCCTTGAGGGGGGGATTCGGGGTAGACCTAGGGTCGATTAGGGACATGATGCCCCAATCAAGATGGGGGGAATAATGAATAAACATGAGCCTCATAATGCATATAGGCAAAATGCAATATGGAACTAACTAATGCAACCTAACTACATGATATTTTTGGGATTGTATTGTGTTGATGTCAGAGAGCACACCCTAGTTTGATTTTGCAAGAGGAGGTATGCATCGCATGATAGAAATCATAAATGAAATGGTTCATTTGCATGGATTGATGCTTAGATAGAATGGTATATTTAGGAACATAGATGTGGATTAGCAACCATGATGGAACCTATGTAGTGACACTCATGAGGAGGCCGATTACACCCAAATATTTTTAAGGACTTGGTGGAAGTGCACAAAAACCTTCCCCTAGTGAGGCATGAATAACCATGATTGTGTAATAAACAATAATTCATTGAATCACTAACAAACATATCATACCACAAAAGAAATGTATTCCAATGTACACCATTCAAAATATACCAAGATATGGAAGATCGAGGCAATTGTGAGTAGGTTCCGCTGAAACACAAACATAAAATCAATAAAAATGCCTCATGACCAAGAAGTCATTCGGTCCTCAATTATTTCCTTGAATGAGAGTGTGTGATGTAGGAATTGATGGGCTGATGTAGGAAGGATGCATCCCAACAGGCCAAGATTGATTGATTTGTCAAATGGATATCCGCTGGCCACAATGTGAAATGAACAATAGCTCAGAAACTTGATCAATATTGATTTTGATAATTATGCATGCGATCATTATGTCTAAGAAAAACTCAGTTTGATGAGGTTAAGCTTATTGTAATGGGATGATGAATTGTGAATGGGATGAGGTGAACTGGCTGATGGAATTTTGTGAATTGAATGGGGGGTCCTTATTATGATCATGAAAAATGCCTCATCAATAAGGGGGAAGAGGGTTGGTGGAATTGAACTGTTGTCGCGTGCGAAATGGAATGGAACTCGAAAGGATTCCCACACAGTTATGGGAGTGAGGGTGAATGAACTAGAAATGGGCAGGATGAAAGATAGTGATCCCGATAGATGGTGGATCCAAGTTTGCTACACATGGTGCCTGAAGTAGGTTTTCACCATGGCACTTATCCAAGGTGCTTGATTACCAAGTTTTCACCATTGGATGATTTATTTCTCTTTACCTTTTTTTGTATTATCAAGGTGCCTGTTTGTTAGGTTTTCACCAAGATAATTTTTTTTTCAAGACTTTTTCCAATTTTTAGATTTTCTTTAGGATCATTATACTATTTTTGGATTTTTTATTATTAATTTTTTAGATTTTTAGTATTTTTTTCTCTGAATTTCTAATGTACAAGAAGAACTACTGACTCACTACACATAAAATCACTTGAGGTGCACAATATTTATAGGATCAAGGATAGTATCCCCCTCTGGTGTTGTTACCTAATATGTTCCAGATCCAAATTTAGCTATAACCACAAATGGTCCCAACCAGTTAGGATCAAAATTTCTTTTCTTTTCAAGGCTCAAACTTTCCTTTCTTTTCAAGATCAAACTTTCCTTTCTTTTCATGGCTCTAGAGATTCTTCATGTTATGCTACAGGACAAGATCACAACCTTCAAACTCACAGGATTTGATCTTCTTATTAAAATGTAAACGCAGACAATTTTGAAACACATGGAGATGGTTTAGGGAATTAAGGTGCCTCTCATCAAGGAGTTTAAGATCTTTGAAGTGAGTACCTTGGTATTATTCTTCGGACATTAGATTCATCAGGGAGATTCAGAGGGAACATAGCTCAATTTCAATGGGGAGGACAACCTTAGTACCATAAACAAGGGAAAATGGAGTGGATCCAATAGGAGTGCAAATGGAAGCGCGATAGGCCTAGAGGGAAGGATTCAATTGGAGGTTTCAGTCACGAAAAACATCATCGACTATTTTCTTGAGGATTTTTAGGATGATTTTATTTGTTGCCTTTGCTTGAATATTAACTTGTGGGAAGTACTTGGAGGAACAATTCTAGGTAATGCTAAACTTCTTACATAGATTCGTAACATCCTTATTCTTAAAAGGGCTCCCAAATTATCAATGATAATGTCCTAAGGGATGCCATAAAGACAGATAAAGTAGTTCAAAATGAACTTCAAAATCTATTTTCCAGTGGTGTAAGTAAGAGGAATGAACTCAATCCATTTTCTAAAGTACTCTATGGTAGCAATGATATACTTGTGCCCATTGGGAGAGTTTAGAAATATCTGGCTAACAAGGTCTAGTCCCTAGTGGGAGAAAGGCCAGGGTGTGATGGTGGGCTGAAGGGATCGGGATGGTGTGTGTATTAAATCATCATGCCACTGAAAAGGTACACATTTATTCACATAGTGATAAGCATCCTTCTCCATGTTTGGCCAAAAGAAACCTTTCCACAACAACTTCTTTGCAAGAGCGAGTCCACTGGAATGGGCTCCACAGATTCCTTGATGAACCTCTTCTAATGTTATTTTATCTTCTTCTGAATCTAGACACCCGAGGAGGGTTTTGTCAAAGTGTTTCTGAAAGAGGGCTCACTGAGGATAGTATAACAAGAAGTGCAATAGATAATGATTTTTCTTTGGTTAGGGGTAAGGTGGAGTGGAATGATCTTATCATGGAGGTAAGCATAAATTTATTGGTACTAGGGAGAATCAGGACCAACAATAGCTCACACCTATTCGGACTCTGGCGTGTCATAGGCATGGGCCATAATATTCTGAATAAGTTATTCATACCTCTGACTATGCTCTAGCATAGAGATTAATGATCCAATAGTTTCCATGGAATCTGCAGCTTTATTGTTTGTTCTAGGGATCTGTTGAAATAATATCATTATTAGGTGTTGTTTTAGATCCTCAACCAATCATAAATAGGAGAGAAAATTATCATCCTTTCTTTGATACTCATCATTAACTTTCCTGATAACCAACTGGGAGTCACCAAAGACAAGCAGGATAGTGATTTTTCATGGAACTTCTAATCGAAGCCCAGCTACCAAAGCCTCATACTTTGAAATATTGTTTGTGCACGTAAACGTAAGTCTATAAGATTTAGGGATAAGATCCCCTTGTGGTATCACAATAAATGCCTTCCCCCAATCCTATCTACATAAAATATCCATCAAAATAAAGTTTCCATTATATGCTTGGGGTGATAGTCATAATGGATTCATTTGGAAAATATGCTACTATAGGATGATCCCTAGGAAGTGGAGATTCAACTAGCTGATCCACAATCACTTTTCCTTTGATAGAATTTTTGTCCACATAAACTATATCAAATTTACTTAGGATCATGACCCACTTAGTAACACACCCCATAGAGCGACCTTAGATAAGAGATATTTCAGCCGATCAACCTTTGCAATGAGTTGGGTTTTATTATTAAGAATGTAATGACATAATTTCAACGTACAGAAGACAACAAAAAAACATGCTTTCTCCCCTACCATTGAAACTTTCCTTTCCTCCCCCCACAATGTTCATGGGTCTGCTATATGGACCAGTATTTTGAAAGCTAAAACTCTTGCTGCTAAAGGTGCTAGGTGGAGAGTAGGTAATGACATGAAATCAATTTTTGGGAAGATCCCTAGTTTAGAGATAAACCCCTCATCCAGTCTCATGAAGTGGCCCACCTTACTAACATTTTTACTATAATTATTGGGAGAAAAGTCTCATATTATTGGAGAGACAATAAATGGAAAAATCTCAGTGACATTGATCCCCTGCTGAAAGCTGTTAATCTTGACCTGACCCCCTGGGTGATCAAAGAGAACTGTAATGACCAACTCATTCGATCCCCTAATCCTACTAACATCTTCATGGTGGCTTTGGTGTACTCCTTATCTTATTCTTATGATTTAGAGCCTTTTTGGGCTAAGGTTTGGTCTCCTTCCCTTATCCCCAAAATTAACTTCTTTTTTTGGTTGTTTTCTCAGGACAAAGTTCTTACAACTAAGAACCTGGCTAAGAGAGGTTGGATGCTTCCTAAGAGATGTTACCTATGTATGTAAGATGCATAATCTTCTTCCCACCTACTCCTTCACTGCCAATTTACTGGGGAGGTCTGGATGGTTGTGATGCAACACTGGAATATCAGTTGGGTGTTCCCTAACACTATTAAGGAGTTCATATTCCAATGGTGCCTTCCTTTTTCTCATAAATTTGGGAAACCAATTTGGAACTACACTACCCCCATGTTATTTTGAGGATATGGAAAGAAATAAAAAAATAGGATTTTTAGAAACAATCATTTTACGCCTTTGTTGATTGGCTCTAAAGCTATTAGAAGTATTGTTGAAAACATCAAACTGGATTGTGAAAAAAGGCCTAAACTTATGGAAGGCATTACTGAAAAGGATGTCCTTAATCATTGGAATTTCTCTTCTATTTCTAAGTTTGCTACCAGTAATCATGATGGAGCTATTTGGCACTCTCCTTCTCCTGACTGGCACAAAGTTAATTTTGATGGTTCTGCGAAGGGTAACCCATGCATTGCTGGATGTGGGAGCATTATAAGAAATACTCAAGGTTATTGTGTGGCTGCTACTGCTATACCTATTGGCTCCCAAACTAGCCATGTTGCTGAAGCTATGACTTCCCTTTTTGCTTGCAAGCTTGCTAAAAGTCAGAATTGCACTAAATTGTGGCTGGAAGGTGATTCCATGAATATCATCAACTATATTAATGGTAATCATAAACCATAGTGGAATACAAGTCACATCATAATGCATATTAAAAGGCACTTATTAGACTTTAAGGACACACATGTCACCCATGCATTTAGAGAATCAAATGCTGTAGCTGACAGCCCGACGAATGTGGGAGCTTGCAGTGATGATGTCAGATGCTGGAAAGGAAATAAAATCTTGAATAATGAAGTCCTTAGTCTCATAAGGTATGAAAAAATCCACCAAAATCATGGATTAATTACTAATTATGATGATAAGAAAGGATAATTTGCAAAAATGCATTACAAAAGTGCCTCACATGCTTCAAGGACAATAAAGTAATAAAAACAAATGTGGGAATTGGTCTGTCATTTACTTTAAAGTGGTGATTTTAATCATTAATCTCTTGGTTTGCATTTCTTTCTATGATTTTGGCAATTTGATTTTTCCTGTGCCAAAGTTTGGTGTTTGGGTTTCTGATAAAATGAGTGGCAAACATAAACGTGAAGAGCTAACGATTTGTAAGTGGAAGAGAGAGGATATAGTTTGGAAAAATCTCAAGGAGGGTGGGGTCACTGCTTACATGGAGAGATTACATGGATACAACAAAGACATCTCCAAAGAGTTTGCTGACAGTTGGGATAATGGTAAATTTACCCTTTGTGGTAAGACCTTTTATGTTATTGAGAAGCTTATTTATGAGATTACATGCTTAGATATATCTGGTTTGAAGTATTATAGAGGTAGGGTTATGACCCAGAATGTGGCTAGAATGTACCCTAAGACACTTTGGGAAAGATCCCTCCTCATGAAACAATCTTGGGATTTTGTTCTTCACAAGCACATGAAGCTTCTCTGGGGAAAACTTGTCAAAGCCCTTATGAAGTATTTTACTCTTGAGGGTCGCTATACTAGGGTTTATAACTTCCACTTTATACTTGTGAATCATTTTCATTACAAGAGGAAAGTTTCTTTCCCCTATCTCCTGCTTCAATCTCTTGGCACTAATATTATGGAAAACAAGAAATTTTTTGATAAGCCCATTCTTCATGATGGTCTTATTCATCTCATTTATGAGCACGACAAGTTTAAGCTCCAGGATTGCACCCCGGTCTCTAGGAAGAATAAGGAGAAGAAGGGTAAAAGATCCATCATGACTGACAGTAACACTTCTAAAAAGAAAAAGAAGGTCAATCCCACTGAATATTTGACTAAAGCAACCAAAATCCTAACGGAGGAGACTGGTATGGACACTGAGGATGATACTAAGGTTAAGAAGGAAGCTAAAGATCTTGACATGACTGAAGCGACTAAATTCCTCTCTGAGGAGGCTGGTATAGAAACATAAGAGGAAACAAAAGTCCATGATGAGGATAAAAACCATAGTGACTACCATGATAATGAGGATTAGGACCCTCAAGATAATGCCAGTGAGCCCTCTTTGGAAATGGAGAGTGACAAAGCCAGCAATGCCAATTTTGATGATATGGATACTGAAGGCCCAAAGGAAAATTATGCCCCCGAGGAGACTAGAAACAAAGAGAAAATTCAAGTGGGGGATAACTCCACTGTGATGGTTGAGACTAAGCCTCTAATTCCCACAACACACATTTAGATGTATAACAAACCCCAGAATTCCCCTGCTCTGGTGAACTATGAAGATACGCCATCTAAGGAGGGCATGACTCAAGGGTTATTTCTAAGAAGACTGAAGAGAATAAGGAAGAGGACATTGACAAGAGGCTTAAAGGTAAGGAGGATTTTGGGGGTAGCCAGGAGGATGTGATTGAGAAGGGCCAAGAGAAAAAAAGGTTCATACAGGTGGCTAAAGAGTGTGCTGAGATGGAAATTCAGATGAATTCTTGGTTGTATGAAGAAATTAAAGACATCAATTTCAAATACTCGGAGCTTGAGGATAGAGTGAGAAAAATTGCTCTACTACTCACCAAGCCTTTGAATACTGGTAGAAGTGATGCTGAGACTCAGGCTAAAGAAGAAGACAAAAGGCTGATGGAGAAGCTTGAACTAAAGATAAATGCTATGGTTAATTTCTGCATTTCAACTACCTCCAGCCGCATCCAGGGCATGAAAGACACCCTTAGTAGAATTATGAATAATAACTTTGAGGGAATAAAGGTGACTACCAAAAAACTACGGGCACTTCTCTCTGTGTTGGAAGGAAACCCTACTCCCATTTTTGTGGAAGATGAAGCTGCTAAAGACACAAGCTCTGTCGGCCCTGGCTCTCGTACTAGGGCAAGCACAAAAAAGAAAAAAGTTGCCAACTCCAAGGAAATCATGGATCTCCAGGATGCCATCTAGCAATATGAATTGCTGAAGGAAGACACAATAGAGTTTATGGAAAAAATGGCTTAGCTGTGTTGTTCTCACTTTTGCGTTTTGTTTTGTCTATTTTGTAGCTTTTTGCTGGTTGGTTGTGCTGGGGGGTTTCTAATGTCTCCTTCCTTTTCCCCCAGTTGCTTCTTTTTTCTTTGATGCTTATCTGCCTATCTTTTCTTCTGATGTAAAAGTTTATAGTTCCCTTCAAAAACTATTTAAACCTCAATAAAAAATAAAGCATGCCCTCTCAATTGCAGTATAGTTCAACTCATATCCGACAAGTTTTCTACTTAGATAGTAGATAATTCTTTCTTTTCCATTATCATCTAGCTATGCTAATAGGGAACCCAATGCAACAATAGTGGAGGATATGTACAATATCAAGGGTCAACCTGGAACAGGCAGGACCAACACTGGTGGATTAGATAGGTATTGTTTGAGCTATTTGAAGGATTTAAGGTATAAAAAATCCCACAGGAACTTGGTATCCTTTCTTAAGAGGTGAGATAAAGGATGAACTTTATCTCCCAGCTGTGAGACAAACCTTTGAACTAACTGTAGTCTTCCTTGCAGACTGCAAAGTTTTCTCAATGTTGTGGGAGGTGGCATCTCTAAGATATCTTTGAATTTATTGGGGTCCACCTTGATTCCTCTATGGGATACTGTGTAACCTAGTATCTTGCCTAATTGTACACAAAAGACACATTTCTTAGGATTCAGTCGAACCTTATACTTCTCCAATCTATCAAAAATTATTGTAAGCATGACAATATGTGATTCTCTTGTCTTGGATTTTCCTAGGATTTCATCTACGTAATCCTACATGATGTCATGAAAGATGGTTGCCATAGCACATTGATAAGTAGCTCTGACATTTTTAACTCCAAAAGGCATTACTTGATAGCAGAAAGTTCCCCAGGGTGTAGTGAATGTTGTTTTATGGTGATCTTTTTCTGTGATCCTTATCTGATTATATCTTGAGAAGCCATCCATAAGTGATAACATTTCACACCCTACCATCAAATCCACTATGATATCTATGTTAGGGAGTGTAAAATTATCCTTTGGACATGCTATGTTGAGGTCTCTAAAACTTGATCATATGTGGATGCCCCAGTAGCTTTGCCCACTGGTACAATATTAGAGACCCATTTAGGATAATCTATGGGTCATATGAATGCCGCATCTAACATATTTTGTAACTCTACTTTCAATAATAAGGCCACCTGTGGATGCATCTTGCATAGCTTCTTTTTGATAGGTTTGGCTTTGGGATCTACTACAAGATGGTGCACAACCAGATTAGGGTCTAGTCCGAGCATATCTTTGTAGGACCAAGCAAAGTTCTTTTGCACTTTTCATAGGAACTCAATCATGTCTTTCTTTTCTTTCTCACTAAGAGATGCTGCTATGATTATGATCCTAGGATCCACAGTTGTTCCAAGGTTGACTTCTATTGTATCTTCCATAAGGATTGATGAGTTTTATGGTGTTAAGGACCTAAAAGGAAGTCAACGTCTCCCTATTCTAGCGCCTTAAAAAGGTTTTCACTAGAAGACACATATTTTATTTTATTTTTTTCTTCATCTGAAGGTGCCCTTGAAAGGTTTTCACCAAGGGATGTTTTATTTTTATTTTTATTTTGTTTTTCATTTTTGCGACTAAAATAGTTGACTTGGCTACCAAAGTAGGCTTGCTTGTTGTAGTGGATCTGATGCTCATAGTCTTGGAGATCTATTAGGCCAAAAATAGCTAAAACTTCCTCATTCAAATCACATATATCCAACACAGGTGGTGAGTATTGTTGGTCCCAATCGATGAGTTTGGGTGTTTTAGTGGAAGACTAGGGGATGAAAGGTCAACTTTGGTGATAGTATAGACATGGTTTGTATTAATAAGTTCACTTTCAATATACTCAAAGAGGACTTCATAGAAATCCTCCTCAGGTTCAAAATGAGAAGAAACCTCACAGGCATCGATTGAGGGAACCTTGGTTTCCAGGGAACCCAGTCCTCTACCACGAGGGTAGTTATTTATTGTGATCAGTATTTTCATTCCTTTCTCTTTTGCACCAAGACCAGTTCCATGATATCCCATGCTCTCAACAATGAGAGTGGCCTTAACATACTTTCCCTTGGGTATTTTCACAGGTTCATCTTCTCCGTCTTTATAGAGCCATGATAGGATACTTGACTTCATATTCTCATCACCAAGGGATCCCCAATGTTCAAATTTTGTTCTTTTGCATTAAAAAATACCTTTGTTCTTCTTAGGAAAGAGTTGGGAGGATTTTCCATGGGATTTTTGGGGTTATGGGGATTTTTCTGATGCATATTGCATTTTCAAACTTGTATTCTCCCATGCCTTGGTCAGTGAACTTGACTTTCTTCTCAGATTCAGGGTTTGTTTCTTTAGTGACCTTCTCTTTTCCTTTGATATTTTTAGATGTGGATGCTCTTTTGGTTGATGTTTTGTTGGTTTCTTCAGTGGAATGTTTCTCAGTAGAATATTTGGGAGGTTCCTCTTTTGCAATAGGTCTAAAAAGCTCATTTAGTGGGCAAAAGTAGGTCATTTTTCCTTCTAGTCATTTGCAGTATTTGAAAGGCTCAAGATCTCTAGGAATTGTGAATTCTTGGCCTTTATGTGGGAAATTATAGAATTGATGAAATGTGGAAGGTACACCTAAAATAAAGTGTACTAATGGCCTTCCAAGGAGAAAATTGTGTGACAAGTCAAGATCCAAAACTTGACAAGTAGTTTCATTCAATGCGAGACCCACTTTAAGAGGTAACGTGATCAACCCCTTAGATTTTATTTCTCTATCATCATAGGCCTTAATATTTATTATGTTCAAAACATCAAGGAGATCCTTAGGGAGCCCCAACTATCTAATCATCTTCAAAGTAAAAAGGTTCAAACTGGATCGACCATCTATAAGGACCCTTTTTTATTTTTTGGTGATGGATGAGGGCCTCAATGTGAAAGGGGTTATTGTGAAGTAGGTCAGGGGAAAAAAAATATTTACCACTTAATACCAGGTGTTGTTATGTGGCTAAGCTCTTGATCATTGTTTGTAATTGTGATGCATTGATGTTATAGGGAATGCGAGACTCTACGAGAGCTTGTTTAATGATTTCTTTATGTACAAGCAGAGTAGGGAGAAACTCAAGGATGGATATCTGTGCAGGATTCTTTCCAAGTTGTGACTAAAGGTCATACCATGAAGCTAGTATTATAGAGGTAGATGGAGCAGCTAGTAGAGTAGTGGTTGGACAGTGAATCTAGCTCTGCAAGTGGTTGTATTTCAATATGCACCCTTGAGTTTGAGGGTGTATACATGGTTGTCAGATTCTTCAATATGCCCACATAGGGAATCAAAGCCAAAGATGTTGTTTTCCTTAATGTTACCATACAAGGATTCTAAACCCGTGATGTGGTTAGTAGAGTAAATATATGGTATAACCTTTGAGGATGAGGCATTGTTCTGGTCATGCTTGGAGAAGGGAATACTATAGATCTTAAGTTGAGCATTTTATGATGATGGTGTTTGTCCCTCAACTTTGATCTTTTCATTGTCAATAAGGTCCCGTTCCAAATTCTTCAACTTCATACATTTCTTAGTTTCATGACCTTTAATGTGATGATAATCACAGTGCTCATTATCCTTATACCAAGCAGGCTTTGGCTGATTCTCATCATAAGGTCTAGTGTTTGGAAACACCATCAGGTTCTAATCAACAAGTTTTTGAAAGATAACATCGAGAGACTTTGCGAGAAAAGTGTATGTTTGATACTATTGTTGATTAGAATTTTTATTGTTATTGCGAGGAAACAAATAGCACTGATTGTGAGGTTTTTGTTGAAACTATTGTTGTTGTGATGAATTTTTATGGTTATTGTTGTTGTTGTGATTTTTGCGATTATTATAGTTGTTTTGATTGGATGCCTAGATGTTTTGGACATGCTTTTCATCTGTCACTTCATCATTGAAGACCCCTTTGTTTTTGGTCCAAAATTAGGTTTATCATTATTAGAAGGGGTATAGTGCTTAATGGAACCCTCTTGAAACAATCAATCCTCAATTTTTTCTCTTTCTTAATAAGAGACTCAAAAGTGTCAGTCGAAGCCATTTTCACTTGGAATGAAATTTTAGGTACCAATTTTCTAATGAAGATAGAAATCAGGTGATGATTGGGTATTTTCTAAGGCATCTGATTTGCAAGGTGTCTCCACCATTGTAGAAATTTGGAAAAGGTTTCCCCATTCCTTTACTTGGTATTGCACAAATCCCTCAATGACGCTTGATGTTTGATGTTATAGGAATATTGTGCAACAAATTTATCTACAAAGTTAGAGAAGGTAGATATGGACCCATGAGGAAGGTCCATGAACCACTCAAGAGTGGGGCCACCAAGACTCCTAGTGAAGAGTCTCTTTAGGTAATTCTTATTATAGGAGACCTCTTGGCATGCAACATAAAACTATTTGAGATGTTGAACCGAACATGTTTCCCCTTTGTATTTCTCAAATTTAGGGATATCAAAGTTTGGAGGAAACATTTGCATAGTGATGGACTTGTCAAACGGGTTGGGACATATCTTGTCAAAGGAGAATTATTTCTTTTCCCTATTTTTCATGATATGCACAAGGCTCTTAAGCTCATTGATCTATTGTGCTAGGTTCAGAGAATTGTAAGGTGTGAACTATGGTCCAAAATATTGTCCACCTCCCAATTATGAGGCTGAAAAGCCTATTGATGTCATTCCAACTATGGGGAGGTGTGTAATGATAGGCTTGGGAAGTCTATTGAGTGGATGTCTTCATGGACAATGATGAAGATTTGAATTATGATGAAGAGCCTTGATGTGATGATAAGGTGATGGATGTTTTCCTGATGTTGAAGACACTAGTACCGATAGCAGTAGAGGTGTTTCTCACACCAGTGTTTTTTGTGGTATGGGTGCTATTATGGGAGGTCACATTGGGAAAACACTAAGGATTTGTTGAATTTTTTCTCCTGTTAATTAGAATGTCAGTTGTGAGATTGATTTGGGAATTGATTTAGAAGGTCCACTTGAAGTGGCCTTTCCTTTGTCTTGGGATGAGGTTGCATTAGAGGCTGAGGCTGTGGCCATGTTTGCAGTGGTTGTAACCTTGATGATATTGTTAACAAGGAGGGATTCATCAAAGTCAGTGGGTACTGTGACATTTTTGATAAGGTTTAGGAATATTTCCCCACTATTTTGGATAATAGCCTTTTCAACCATCTCCAAATTGTATGGATCACCAAGGAAGTCATTAACCTGGGTAGGTCTTTCATCCCGATCTACTAATTCATTTTCTTTAGGGACATTAGTGATGTCTTCGACTTGTACTATTTCATTGCCCTGAAAGAACTAATGAGCGAAGGGATTCTCATTATCATGGTCGGTATTTGTTCGAGAGTGCCGCATGTTTTTATCTTGTGATCAAGTAACAACCATAAAATCATGACCTTTGAAAGATGAATGATGAAAGATGAAGTCTTAGAAATGGGATGGATGGAGGGTTTGATGATGAATGAAGGATGGACTTTGAGACTAGGGGAAAAGATTTGGACTTGTTTAATTGCAAGGGAAGGGCCTCAAGGATGATTGATTTGGTGATTGCATGATGGTGAGGGCAGGACCTCAATTAGATTTTACTGGGATGATAAAGGTTTTGAATAAACTTGGTGAAATCAGATCCTGTTGAGCACAAATGATTTGATGATATCTTCTTTCCACTTGGAGATAGACTGATGATCTCAAGAAAAATAGGATATGGATTAGATCAAATTGATCACTCAAGATGGAATATGTTCCTAAGACACACAATTCAACCAGGATTGATAAGGATAAGGATATGAATGCAACTTTGATAAAATATTCAAATCTAAAGATTGATGGGATCTTGATAAAGGCATGAATATGGATTTTGGTGAGTCTTGAATTTGTTTGCATGTGGATCAATCAAGAAAAAGAATTGATTTAGGTCCAAGATGATGATGCTGCTCCTAAAATGTGAGGATGATGTGAGTGGAAAGGTGGGATTGTGAAGGTCTAACCATATCTCTCAAAGGTGACAAAGGTGTGATTCGAATGATACTTGCTCATGAACCAAGAAAGATTATCATTGAAGATGATTTTTTCATATTTCTCACGTTCTTGGGTTTTTGAAAGGAAAAAATAACAAGAGAAAGGAAATACATAATAATCCAAGAGAGTTATTAGATGATAATAGTGTTACCATGATAAATGAAAAAATAGGAGCATACACCAAAAGATCCAAGACAAGGAGACAAGAAGTTTTGAAATGGGACAAGAAAAGAAAAACCCCTTGTGAAATTATGAATGAGGCATAAGCCTAAAGAATGAGATAGGGAGAGAGAGAGAACCTCATTATAATAACAAATTAGAAATGAGAGAGAAACATCTCTTAAATAGAGATGAGGAGAGGAGTTACTAAGTAACTCACCAATCTATGAATGCCAACATCCATAATAGGTGTGTGCAAAGTGTCAACATCCTCTTAAAAAGGATAAAATAATTTCCTTAATAAAGGAATTACAAGAAATGAAATCTCCTCCCACTTGGACTAGAGGACAAAATACATGTAGGGATTCCATAGGAATATGGTAATTAAATAAATGTAGCATACATTGGTTTATCCTAGACTAAATAAATACAACCAAGGAAAGATTAAATATTCTAACACCCTCCCTTAATATTTACTTGGGGAGTGTATATCAATGATAATTAAACCCAAATTTTTACAATGAATTTGAAACTCTTCTTTAGAAAGAGACTTTGTCAAAATATCCGCACCTTGATCTTCTCCCTTGCAATAGATGAGGGACACATTATTGTTTTCAACTTGTTCTCTAATAAAGTGATGTTGTAGAGCAATATGCTTTGTCCTTGCATGATAAATAATATTCTTTGCTAAGGCAATTTCACTTTGTTTGTCACAATAAAAATGTGTAGGATCTTGTTGAGGTAGAACCAAATGTTTAAGTATCCTTCTTATCCATAAATATTCTTTAGAGGCATTAGTACATCCTTTATATTAAACTTCAGTAGAAAATAGAAAAATAGAGCATTCCTTTTTACTTTCCCAAGAAATGACACCTGAACCAACAAAGAAATAATATCCACAAGTAGATTTCCCATTATTGGGATCTAACCTAGATACAAAGTAGTATATCCTTTGAAAAGAAACTCATAATTTGCATCATAAAATAATTCAAATTTTAAATAATCTTTTATAACTTTAAAATAAGATTGATGAGGGTTAGAGATGAATCCATAAGCTCCCACTAAAAGAAAAATCAAGATATCATGATATCAATATAAAAACACATGCTTCAAGAACAAAATGAACAAACCAGGTACCATAAACATTATTCATCCTTGTATCTCAAAATAAACATACTAATGCATAGATGAACACAGACAAGGCCAACTAATGAAATCTTCATCAACACTGCATCAATCACATGGATATAGACAGTCCATTAATGAGTCATCCCACTACAAGTGAATGGGTGTCCAATCCACAACTTGCATGAATCATGATCTAAGCAATGAATCATGCAAACTCATCATCACATTAGTAACTTGCAAAGAGATATCATAGAGAATAAACCATAATCCAGTAGAACATATGACTCGAGCACCAAATCAACATTAGATCTGATTTTCTAATCATGTCTACACTCATGTACCATAATCAAGGAACCATCAAGGAGATATAAAACTAAACCAATATTAAGAGAATCTCTAACAATTGATCTATTCTTCCACTTCATTGAGATGCATAGGGAATGGATAGCTCAAACTTAATACCAAGTGATGTTAATCTATCATTCAAAATATTACTGACATATGCTATATAATAATCTATTTTAAGAATTATGAGTGTTAAAAAAACATATTGCCTTTCAAATATATGAGAAAGACAACAAATTTCAAGAAGGATTTCAAGAACATCATCCTCACTATGAGGAAAAAAATATGGACAAGTTGATAAACATGAACTAAAGTAAGTTCATACCACTCATTGGATGGAGGGAAACTCCACGGGTCCCAATGAAAAATAAGGTACCTATGGATTAGGAACAATTGAAGTGTCCACTATAGTTAACCTTGAAAATAGGGCACCCTAAACAACATAGAAAAAAATGCAACAAAGTGCATACTATATATAGTATAAAACCATACTAAAATTGATAGTAATTCATGCTAATCAATAAAATCAATAATAATACCTATGAAGGAAATATCATTAGATAACTCATAATACTTGAAAAAACTAAAATTTTAGCGTGATCAATGACTTAGTTGTCATTGAATTAATCAGATGGCACATATTTTATAGAAAATTTGAGATAGAGTTAACATAATTAAAAAAACATGAACAAAAGATTAGCTAGAAAGGAAAGAATTTACTCTCTTTGTGTAATGAAAATAATTTCATTTTCATGCTAAGTGGAAGTAGCATTGGAACTTGGTTTTGAAGTGGAACCTGTGACATCTAACGAAGTGTTTAAAATTCCTTAAATGATAAGTAGAACTATTGAAATATGAGTTTTCCATGCATGATAGTTAGAGCTGTTTAATTTAGACTCAGGAATTAAAGTAGACATAATTTCCACAACAACATAAAAATAAATGAGTTAAACGGTAGGATTAAACAATAACGTGTTAGAAACTCTATAGTAACGAGGCAATTTTTCAAGACCTAGAAGAATGAGAAGGTGCTTGTGGGGAATCAACTTATGGAGGTTACAGAGGAAATCATAGCCGAGGCCATGAGCACGAGTATAGAAGGGCTTAAGTTTTATAGAGACAAAACTATTTCTAACAAAGCCTGGGAGAAATTCTTGACTGGGGAGGAGGAAAAGGTGAGACTCGTGAAGGCGGATACTTCCTACCATAACCCTAAATGCATCTCTAGGCCATGGAGGTATGTGTTGTTTGCTGTTATCAATTACATAACACTTGATGGTAGATTTACCAGAGCTTATGGGCACCACTTTATGCTATTGAACCACTTTAGGCATAATGTCAAAATTAGCCTTCCATTTTATTTTTTGAGATCGCTGGACTTTACCATTAATAGTCTTTAGAAGGACCCCAAAGGTGATCACGCTTCACACCAGAGCCTCATGCTTCTTGTCTTTGACCTTCTTAAAATGTAAAAGGTGGAGAAACCCTTTCTAAAGAGGATTGTTAGGGATGAGGAGGACATAGAAGGTGATGAGGAGGAAAATTTATCTGGTGAGGAGACAGAGGAAGTTGAGGATATGTTTCATACTCCTAAGAAGGAAAAAGGCTCATCTTCAAATAAAATTTAGGTTAAGGCTGTAGTGGAGGACTCAAAAATGGAAAAAAGACACAAAGGAGGATGAGTATGAGAAAAAAGGGGAAAGAGGGTAAGAGAAGGAAGCGTGGGGAGAACAGTAAAAAAAAGAGGAACAAGAAAGGAAAAAACCCAAGCAAAAGAAGAATTGTGCTATCCTTGGAGGAGGACGGAGAAGTAGAAAAGGAACATAGCACAGAGATTAACTTGGGGAATGAAACCGGGGAAGAGAAAAAGAAGGAGGATAACATAGATAATTTGAAGGAAGACCAAATTACCATGGTGAATACGAAGGAGAATCTGCAGAAAGAAATAAACCAGAGTGTAGAGGATATTGTGAACAACTTGGAAAAAGATACTGAGACCAATGATGCTGCTAATGTGGATACTGGTAAGGATTTTAGTGGGGTGGATGATATTACTAAAAACAAGAACTGTTTGCTGGACTTCACCTGCACTCTGGGTAAAATGCTGGATGAAATTGTTAAAATTAAAAAGCAAATGCATATGATGAGAGGCGATGTTAACCTCATCACAAAAATTTGTGTTGGGGATAAACTGGTTGCGGTCTGCCTCAGTGAGATGAAAGATGTGGTGGGAAAAAATGATGCCTTTGTGAAAATGGTGGCTAACGTCTATGAAATAGAAAAAAACATTGAAGGATAAAGATGATAGGGCAGTGGAAGGGGATTTGGATAGAATACTTCACTTACTGCATAAAAGAGTGGACACGCTGGAAGATACCATGTGTAAGATAGGGGAGCAAAGCTTGGTAAGCCTTCAGGTTAATATACAACATGCAAATATCTTGGAGAAGATGGAACAAAAAAAGGGCGACAAAGATGGGAAAGAGCAGAAGGATACTATGGGACTGGGAAAATGCACTCAAGAAAGCACCAAAAACTTGGGATCCAAGGATGATAAGGAGCTAGATGAGATCAAGAGCCCTACTGATCAGATGTAGCTTATGGTGATCCATGTGCAAGATTTAATGAAGACCATTTAGCTATCCTGTTCTGGGTCTTTTCTTTTTACTGTCCCTATCTTTTTTGGTGTTTTGTCTGCTGTTAGGCTGGCTGCGTCTTTGCTATTGGGGCTTTTTTTCATAGGTGCTATGACACAGTTTATGTTGAACTTTATTGTAATATTCGTTTGAAACTCTTTGTTAGAGGTTTTGGGTCCTTGTAAAACCTGGTTTTACATAATCAGAACAATAACATGTTAGAAACAATGATAAATGAATGCCAAGGGATCAAAAACTTGAATTTACGCAATGTTAAAAAATACTGAATAGTTTAAATAAGCATTTAAAAAAAAATAATTTTTTGTTAAACTTGAAGCTAAACTATTAAACAAAAAAATTAAAACACTTATAATAATGAAATTATATTATTACAATGTATTAAAAACTATATAAAGTTTATTTAAACAACTGTTTTAACAAATTATATGAGAACAATTGATTTAAATTGTTTAAAATAACAATGTAATTAAACTATTTAAAAAATTTAATTAAACTAAATGAAAAAACAATCTAATTGATATTATTTAAAAAAACAATATTATAAGCTATTAAATAAGATATTGAACGATTTAAAAAATAATTTAATTAAATTAGTGGAAAAAAATATAATTAAATTAGTAAGGGAACAAGAATTAAACTATTTAAAGTAACAAATTATTGAAACTGTTTAAAAAATGATTTTAAAGAAAATTTATTTAAACTAAACAATGTGTTTAATATTATTTAAAGAAAACATTATTAAAATTTTAAACAAGAAATTGAAAGGATTTTAAAACAAATTATTTAAATGATTGTAAATGAGTCAAAATTTATGTTAAAACTAAAAAAGAAACATTTCAAAATTATAGTCAAACTATTACAAAGGCGTTCAAACAAACTAAAACTAATATGATTACCTGTGCAGGAAAGGTTGAATAAACAAGTTAGAGAAACACTGCCATAAAAATGTTACGCAGGGAGAGAGTGGAGTGGACAAGCAAAAAATAGAAAATGATGGTATTCTAGTAGATAGGTAACAATAGGAGGGCAGAAACAGGTAGATGCGTTACATTGCTAACCGAACTTGGAGCAAGTTTGAAAGAAAAAAAGACAGGAAGCGAAAAAAGCATAACTAATACGAGATTGCATTATAAAAATCATCCCTTTTATCATTCTCCCGGTCTGAGAGGACTGAATAGAACACATCAGTAGCGACAATGGAGAAGGATAATTCCAAGCTTCCCGACCTTCAATTAAATGCAAAGCTGGCATAAGGATTTATATCTTTCTACCAGAAGCTACTACAAAATACTCAAGCTGTTCACTTCTTCGATAAAAATGATTACTATACGGCTCATGGGGATGATGCACTCTTCATTGCAAAAACTTAATACCATACCACACCTGCTCTTCGTCATTTGGGTAATGGACATGATGCTTTGTCAAGTGTGAGCATTAGCAAGAATATGTTTGAAATGATTATCAATTTTTTTTTATTTGAGTTGAACTTTGGACATACGAAGAGCGTTCTCCTAGTCTTAGGGATTGAACAACGACATCAACAAACAAAATTCAATTCAAACCTTTGAGAGAAATGTTATAATGAAAGGAGCAACAGGGAGGATAAGGAGGGTGGGTTCGAACTTGTGCCCTCAAAGTTGCTAGCTTTATAGTTACACAATACGCCACAAGAAACCAGCCAACCACTTGAGTTTAAAGTAAATGATGTTTGGCAGATTACGTTAAGAAGGGAAGGAGTGTAGATGCAAATGAAGGCAATGAAGGATATGTTATAAGAGCAGCAAAGGAGAGTGGAGTGACTGGAAAATAATAATGTCATTCAGATGTTGAGTATAAATAATATGTTAAGAGTAGTGAAAGGATAGCTACGACTAAGACTAACTGAGAAAAAAAACTATGAATTGCATTTTAAATAGATCTTTAATAACAATGAGATGTTAAAATATGCAACAAAATAAAATAGAAATTTATAATAACCTGCACAAAAAAGGAGATTAATAGAGATCCTGCCGCAACGATTTAAACAACGAGATAAAAACAAAGATATAACACTGAGATATCAACAAAGTCTGATCCTGCAAATCAAACTCAGCAAGATTTAATCTGCAGTTGCAAATATTAAATACTAATTTATATGAAACTATGTGATAATAAGAGATTAAAATAAGTCTGCAAGTGAAACTAAACCTATTAAAATAAGTCTGCAAGTGGAACTAAAACTTCAAACAACTGTGAGAGAAGAAAACCTTTAACCTTGTAGTTTCCTGAATGAGGTTAAGAGGTTTGAAGACAAGCTTTCCAAACCAAAAAAGATTCAAAAAAAAAAAACTGCAACACAATGAGTTAGAGTAAGAGCTTATGCCTCTCTCCTAAATTTTTTTTCCCAAAATAAGTTAGCTCCACAGATTGGTAACCTTCAAAAAATCTTACTCAAACAAGGATTAGTAACCCAAGCTCTGATACCATGAAAGGAAAAAATAACAAAAGCATGGAAATAAATAATAATCCAAGAGAGTTATTAGAGGAGAAGATTGTTACCATGAGAAATGCAAAACTAGGAGCATACACCAAAAGGGCTAAGACAAGGAGACAAGAAGTTTTGAAAGGGGAAAATAAAAGAAAAACCCCTTGTGAAATTATGAATGAGGCATAATCCTAAAGAATGAGACAAGGAGAGAGTGAGAAGCTCATTACAATAACAACTTAGAAATGAGAGAGGAACATCTCTTAAATAGAGATGAGGAGAGGAGTTACTAAGTAAATCACCAAACTATGAATGCCAACATCCATAATAGGTGTGTGTAAAGTATCAACATCCTCTTAAGGAGGATAAGATAATTTCCTTAATAAAGGAATTACAAGAAATGACATGTCCTCCCACTTGGACTAGAGGAAAAAATACATGTAGGGATTCCATAGGAATCTCCTAATTAAATAAATGTAGGATACCTAGGTTTATCCTAAACTAAATAAATACAACCAGGGAAAGATTAAATATTCTAACACTTTCTTGATAGAATGAGTTCATGAGATGCTGGTATTTCTTGGCATTGTGACGAACGATTTTCTTCTCTTTGTACACACAGGGTAGTTGGATTTTCACTTTCTTATGTTTCACCGAATCAGGAATGGATCATGAAATGCACAATTTTGGACTCTAAAGGATCGATTTGGTCAAAATAAAAAGATGGCCAGGTAGGTAAGTCCAAATAGTCACTATTTGCAAGGTTCTTAAGCTCATTGTTTTCCGGTGGAGACGATGAATCTCAGATGCAAACAATTATCCGCGGAGATGGAAATCTCAGGTCAGAAAAGACGATTGGCAATTTTGATGGAAATATCAAGTTTTGTCTAGGTTTGATCGATCATTGACTGGTTTGGTTCAATTTTTTTACTGGCAGGAACTGATTTCAATCACACATCAAGGCATTGACTACGCTAAGTGTACCTTGATTCAAATGGAAATATTCAATTCTCACAAACACATGTCTATAAAAATTCCTACAAGGGACAAGTAACCTTGTAGGAGATAAGAAATTGTGATTTGGGAAGATGATACAACTTGAGAACTTTGATATCTGTATGTTCAAGTGACTTTTTCAAGCCACCAAGTGTTTTTATGGGCTTTTTAACATTGAAGATAGTACAAGTAGTTCCTAACCTAAGGAATTGTCTTAGTCCTCAAAACCTTTTCCTACATCTTGATATCCCTTTAGCTCACACAACCTTGTCACCCCCTAAAAGGCGCCTATGTTTTTGCCTTTGCAAGAGTTATGCAGAATACGGTCGGAGGAGACTACACAATGAGACCTCTAATGTTGTATTATCCACTTTAAAATGCTTAAGGGGATAAATATGTTGAGTGTATTCTTTAGAAGAGATTCTTCCCTCTCCTTGCACAAAGATTATAATACTTTAAGAGGTGAATCATGTAATATTCTACTCTAGGGTGTCTAGTAAGTGCATCCGTTCAAAGATATCTTATGAATCATACAAGGCCTTGTGGTAGTGTAAACTCTATTTAGATCCTATAGATCCCATAGGAGATCAGGCACAAGATATATTTTCCCTCTAAGACTTTAATCTCAAGGAGGTATTTATTTATAGTGGGTCAGATCAGGCTGGCTTTGCCTTGTTCCCACTTGGGTCATTCTTGCGATATTGTTTCCTCAATGGTAGGCCCTCTAATAGGTAAACATGAAATGAAAGTGGATCACAACCAAGGGTCAGGATTTTTGATTGTCTTTGAAATATAATCGCATATTATCCTACTAAACTTTCTTCTTCCAAGCACTCCAAACATGCATTCATTTACCTAGGATTCCCTTATAAGTGATGAATCAAGTAGGTCAAGGTTTCTGATTACCTCTAAGAGGTAAGAGTATACTTCCCTACTACCCAAAAAATCACTACAAGCAAATCCTTTAATTAGACGCCTAAGAAAAATGAGCTAATCAAAGACATGAAGTTTTTTTGTATTTCCTAGGAAACCTACAATACAAACATTAGTAGTTTGGAGTTCAAGTCTTCATCACAACGTCCTGCAAAAAACACAAGTTCATTCCATTTCAAACTAAGTCTTTAATGGGAAACCTGCATACAATTATTTGTAGTTTCAAAGAGTCTTTCAACGTAAAATGTTGTATAAGGTAAATATATTAGTAACATGAAATCCAACAAAATTTAAAGCTCTCTGTCCCAGATCGGAGATGACAAGCTTAGAGAGTAGATGACGATCTGCACAGATGATGATTTGCATAGATGACGGTCAACAGAAAAAGTAAAACACAGACTAAAATGTGTCACCAATTACCTGCACACAATAAAAGGATAGGAGATGATGATTTAACTTCAGAGACGATGATCTATAAATAGAAAAAATTCAATTACCTGTGGCGAGAAAAATTCAAAATTTTAGTAGCATTTAATTTCATAAAGTTGTACTACTGTCAGAAAACTGAATACAACTTTGGAAGAATACCAAAAAAATAGTTTAAAACATTAAAAATTCCAATTTATGTTAACAAAGAAGAGATGACAATATGCTCAGATGATAATATGCAAAGATGACAAATCCAGAGCGGAGATGACACTGTATAATCATAGACGACGTTCCGCAATTTTAGCGTGTGAGTGACGGGTTTTTAAAAATTTGAAAAAGGAGTTTAGGGATGTGGGTCCCATTATGAATTCCAAAATGTATATGATTAAAACCCTACCTATGTGGAACAAGTTGAAACATGCAAATGTTAGTTGTAAAACAATCTAATCTAACATATTCATAAAACTTGCATCTATTACCCTATTGTCACCTTGTTTACACTGGGGCATACTAGGGCATGATTTCCAATAATTATTCTTTGAAAAAATGCCTGAAAATGTATCATCGTAAAGAGGGAAAAAATGTAGACACATAAAATTATCTTGTTGCCCATGTATGACAACTTTACTAATTTTCATTTCAATTGATTAAACAACCTTTATTATTTAAGTAATTAGTGTCATTGCACTATATTCAAATTTCAAATTTAGCATTCTCCCCTATTTACATAATTAAATAATATTAATCAATTATTTAATTATTAGCGTTCAATTATTATTTTTTGATGGGTAAAATATTTATTTATTAATATTAAAAGTATAATAAAAATATTACAATAGAGATATAGTGTTTGGAGATCCATCCAAATTCTACTCCCAACCCAACATTGCCAAAAATTTAACCATATGGTGAAATACATATAGTTTCATACCAGCCCTATACATCCGGTGGATGGGACAACTATACAAAAATCCTAGCAAACAAAAGATAATATACATTACATATACATTCCAAAATACCTAGCAACACTACTGCTCATACAAAATTTACCTACCAACATACTCGAGACTATGCAAAAAGACCTACCGAAGAGACAATTATGAGAAAGAGCGAAAAGACACCAGGGAAAATGACGATCCACCCATTTCACCATCGCCTTCGCCACATGTTGACTCACCACCTTCACATGAAAAACTAACTGACCTAGTATGAGGAAGAGAAGCCCCATTGACCTCACCCAGCTCAGAGTGATCACCTTGACCATCGACCCGCAAAACACGTCCATGCGCACGGTTCCTCCATGGTGCAAGACCAAAAAATTGAGCTCTTCCCTACCCATTGGTGCCACTTCTTGTCCCTTGAGCCCCACTCACACCACCATGGACATGCTCCCACAAACTCTCTGCCTTACCCTCCTTTTCCTTTTCTTCTCTTCCAACACACCCTTTAGACACAGTCAAACCAACTCCGGGTTCATCTGGCTTTGAGGAATGCCCACCACAATTTATAGCTCCCAATCATACACAAATTATGTAAGAAGAGACCATGCCCTCCTTTCATCCTACCTCCTTTCCAAAATGTCACCCAAACTATGCTGAAAAAGGAATGGGTGCACAAATGAACAAAAACTTGAGAATCCCAGCTAATCTCCCTAGGAAGCCACAAAAGCTCGTCCAAGAATTGCGAAGTGCAATATTTTGTCGAGGGAAAATCTCCACTCAGCCCTCACACATCCCTCCATAATTTGCTTCACCTCATCTCTAGTTGTAAAATGCAAACCCCATGTACAAAAGAGAGAAGCAACATCCACATTGGTTCTCCATCGGAAATCAGAGACTGCATACTCGATTCCTAGTAGAGCCCATACAATGTTGATGAAAAATGGATGTGTTGAGGTGAAGATATTTCTCAAAATATCCTCTTTCAGGGGCCCTTTGAAGACCATCTACTATTTTGTATCCCCAAAGGCAAAATTTGCCTCCATCTCTTCTCCACTTTCTCACACCTTCCCAATTCAACCATTTTTTTTCTTCCCCACAAATAATTTTAGATTGCAAAAAAAGGAATGTATATAAAATTTTGCATCCCCTACATTTAATGAACCCACAAGGGAATGTGTGAAGGTAGGACAAATAAATTTTGGTTGCGCCACCTTCTCATACATTAATTACCATTTTGTCTGCCTCTGTCCTTCGATGCAACTACAAGCTCAAAGTGTCCAATTGCATCACATCACCCAAGTGTGATGATGTCACCATCCTCCAACCGTTATAGGGTTTCCATGTCACATTCCAATTTGGACAATGATTCAACAAGCATATTTCCCTCATGGTAAATATGTGAGATTTTAAAATTTTGGAGAAAAAATCAAGTTTTTTTCTTATGATGTCGACCATCTTCTATAATCTCCACGCCCCCAAAATGCAAGATGCAATAGAATTAACAACTATTTGGGATTCCCCTTCCAAATGTAAATTTTTGACATGAAGCCTTCATGCCAAATCCATCCCTAAAATGGCCACTTATAGTTTTACTTCATTATTGGTTCCAATACCTAAGAATTGCTTCTCAGTGGAAAGGATATTACTCATGGGATCCCTTGCAACACATCTAGCGCTAGATGGTCCTAGATTTCCCTTAGCCATACCATCAAAATTCACCTTGGTCTAGCCAATATTAGGAGGTTCCCATTTCACATCTTTCTTTTGCACTTTATTAGGGTCAACCCTCCAACACCCATTAATGGATCTGTATTTTAGCATGGTCCAAGATCTTTGGAGGGTTCTATAAAAGAAATTGAACATATGTATGCTTGAATTTTTTTTTTCTACTACATCATTCACTAGATTTGACATACTTTGTTCTATCCTAGAGCACAACCATTCAGCTGATTCCTCATTTCCATGAAAACTTCTCCTATTTCACTCCTTCCAAATCTCCTAGGCAATAGATGATGGTAAAATCATCCAAATACATGAAAAGAATGATTTATTCCTCAGTCCTTTCCAATACTGTAAAATTATCTTGAAAGTAGTAGGATAAACACCTTGTAACTTCCTATTGCTCAAAATGAAATACCAACACTCATATGCCACCTTTCACTACAACAATAAATGGTCAGTAGTTTCCAAATCACACTTGCACACAAGGCACAAGAGGGGTCCATAGTACCCATATGTCATTAACCTATCTCTAATCAAGATTCGACCCCTACATGCTAACCAAGTGAAACCATCAGCCTTTGGTAGACAATATTTATTCCAAAATAGTTGTGTTGGTTCTTGCTCCACCATTTTTGTAGAATTTGCAAGTTTGTATCCTACTCGTACTGAATACTCACTCTTTTTGAAACCACACCAAATGATCTCATCCTGGTCACCTGATTTTTTTTTTGTTTTCACGGATTTGCCTAAACCCCCTAGCCTCTTCCCCACCGAGTCCCACATAACTCTCATCCTTCCACTTCCATTTGATAGTTCCCCCTTTATGCGTCTATCAACTAAATCTTCCACCTTATTTTCACATATGACCTCAAATTTTTCTACCAGACATCTATTACGAGCTCCATCTCTTAGGGATGGCCTTCCTTCAATTGAATCCCCAAAATTCAGCTTTCTCACAATTCCCCAATTTCCAGGTAATATGACCTATGATGATGTGACTTCAACTTAATATGAAATTCCAAATCGATGATCCTTAGATCAGATTAGCTATAGTGAGGATACACTCGTTGTCCTGATTGTCTAGATACTTCTTGGATAGTATCTTGGCCCACTTTTTCTTGGGATTTCTCTACATCATCCAAACTAGTTTTTCTCCCATAGCTTCATTCATCAAATTTTATCTTGTCAAACCCGCACCCGCAGTGCCTTTTGGTTTACAAATCTATTCCCAAGCCAACAAAGGAGTCTTTTCTTTGTCCCAATTTCCATTCCAGAAGAAAATCATCATTTTCTTTTGAATTATTTTGATGATTTTTATAGGTATTTGCATGCACATCATTGAATATAAGGGTATGGTTGAGATGAAAAACTTGAGCATTAATAATCACCCAACCGATAAGAGCCATCTAATCTTCCACCACTATAATTTCCCCACATAGCTATCCACAATATTTGTCCATAAGTTCACTCTACCAGCCCCCCCAAACAAAGGCATTCCAAGAAACTTACCTGGTAATGTCCCTGACCTAATTTGAAGAATCCTGCAAATCTCATGTTTCTTTCTTAGATTTGTATTGAAGAAGATTATCTCTGATTTGTGCCATTTAACTACTTGACTAGAAAGGCTACAATATATATTGAGTGTGTCCTTCATACACCTAGCTTCCCTTAGCAAAGCCTCCCCCATCAACAAATTATCCTCTATAAACTTCTAGTGAGACGTCGCCTCCATATCTTATGCTATTTGAATACCTTTCCACTATCCTTCCCTTCTCTGCCTTGTTATCATTCATCCCAACGCTTCCGCCATAATTATGAAAAAATTTGGGGAGAGAGGATCTCCTTGACTTAATCTCCTAGATGAATCACAAAAAACTTGAGGGCTACCATTTACAATAATAAAAAATCTAGGAGTAATAGTACAACTCTTGATCCAATTCCATCTACTGTTATGAGAAGACAAAACACCTAAGCACCTGCAGTTAAAATGATTTGTTCACATAGTTGTAGGCTTTCCGTATGTCCAGCTTGACCAATATTTTATCTGTCTGGGCCTACCTAACATAATGGATAGCCTCATGTGCAATGATTATTCCTTCCACTATTGACCTTCTAGGTACAAAACTACTTTGTTCTTTAGATATTGAATATTTTAAAAGTGGCATAAGTCTATTGGAAATGAATTTGGAAATAATCTTGCACACTACATTGCATAATTAAATTGGCCTATAATCCTTAAAGGTTCTAGCAACCTCCTTATTTGATATGAGATTAATGAAGGTATTATTGATATCTCGACACATATATTTATTATCCAGGGATTCCTTAACAACCTCCCACAAATCTTGTTTGCAAATGTCCCAAGATTTCTGGAGGAACATAGTCAGGAACCCATGTGACCTTGGAGCCTTATCATCCCCCATAGAAAAAATTGACCGCATAACCTCCTCGAGTGTAATCGATGTAAAGAGGCTTTGATTATGCTCCTCACTAATAGTGCTAGGAATTAAATCATATAAATTCTCAATCAGATTATCATTCAAATGTTCTGGGTTGAGAAGGGAAGAAAAGTACCAAAAAACTTCCACATTTATACTATCACAGTCAGAGAGAAGATCCTCATTCATGTCCTTAATACTGATTCTATTTTTGCTCCTTATAGCCTTCAGTAAGGAATAAAAAAACTTTGTGTTCCTGTCACCAACTATAAGCCAATTATCTCTAGAGTTTTGTTTCCAAAACAAATCCTCTCATGCAATTCCTGTATCAGTAGCTTCTCCTAATCAAATTCAAATTTATTCATCCCCTGCATCATGACCTTCCCATTCAAATCATCCATATTTCTCCTAGCTTTTCTTTTTCTTCAAAAATTTTCATGAAAGATGACCTATTCCATTCTTTAAGATTCCCTTTTACATAGTGGAGTATCTTGGCATACCAAAAGGCCTTAGAACCTTCAAATAAAGGTGCCTCCTACCACCACCCTATGATATGAGTGATCAATTTTGGATTCACGAACCACATACTTTCAGACTTGAATGATGCCCTAATGTTAGGATTAGAAGAGATAAATATAACAGTTACATAAAAATATAACCAATAATGCAAAGGAATAAAGCACACATAAGTAGAGCAAGAAGAAACAGATTTAATGTGGTTCACCCAATACTGGGATACATCCACCAAACAAAGAGTCCAATATTATTATCCAATAATTTCAATAGATTACAACCAACGATCCCTTACAACTCAATCTCCCTACAAATGCTACAATACTTCTTCACTCTAACAATCCATAACCCTAAAACTATTTTTCTTATAGAAAAACTCTAACCCAAAAAAATTATTGATGAGTTAACCTAGGGAAATTATTGATGAGTCAACCCAGGGAAATGGTTGATGATTCAACTCAAAAGTTCTTGATGAGTTAAGCAAATTTTTTTTTCGGGTTGTTGCCCAAAACCCCACAAATTGCAGAAAAGTGTACAATACTTTCCTAATCAGTCACTACAAACTAAAAATCTCCCACTTGGGGACTGATCAGGCTCCACAATTAACAATATCCCACTTGGAGAGTGATCTTGTAGCACTACCATTATCCCTATAGCTCCCATTGGAAAGAAAAATTCTTGGACTTTGTTGTTCTATTTTATTTTTTTAGTCTTGAAGACCAACCAAAGTTGAAGAGGAGTTCAACTTCTCCCTTGTCACTGCCCTTGTAAATATATCCATTGGATTTTCATTTGTATGTATCTTTTTTAGCCTTAACCATCCATCATCTAATACCACTGAATGAAGTGATATCTCAACTATATGTGTTTTGTCTTTGAATGCAAGGTATAATTCTTTGTAAGATGAATAACACTTTGGCTATCTATAAACAAATAATTATTAACCTCTATTTTTCCCAATTCTTCCATGAAGGATTGTAGCCATATCATCTCCTTTATTTCCTCTATTGTAGCTACATACTCTTCCTCTGTGGTGGATAAAAAAACCACCTTTTGTAACCTAGATATCTAACTCACGATGTCCCATCAATAGTAAAAACATATCCTATTGTACTCCACCTGGTATCAATGTCTCTTGCCAAATCCAAGTCAATTTAGCCTTGTAAATCAATACTAGAGCCCCCAAAACATAAAATTTTATTGGATGTACCTCTCAAGTATAGGAGAATCCATTTTATCATATTCCAATGCTCAACTCCAAGATGACTCATATACCTACTAACAACTCCTACAACATGTGCAATATCAGGTCTGGTACATACCATGGCATACATCAAACTACCTAAAGATGAAGAATAGGGTACCTTGGAAGTTTTTCCCTCCCCTCTTGTGTCTTTGGACACACCTCCTTAGTCAATTTTAAATGAATAGGAAAATGTATGCTGACAACTTTTGCATTCTCCATGGAGAATCTCTACAACACCTTTTCAACATAATCAACTTGAGATAGATTCAAGTTTTTGTTCTGCCTATCTCTACAAATTTTCATACCAAGGATTTGTTTTTCTGCCCCCAAATCCTTCATAGCAAATGATTTTGATAACTGTTGTTTTAACTCTTTTATGTGATCCATGTTAGACCCAGCTACAAGCATGTCAACAATATATAAACATAAAATCATAATTACACCTATTGAAGCCATGCTCAACCATAAAACTATCAAAATTTAAGTACCATTTCTGAGGTGCTTTTTTAAATCTATTGGGACTATTTTAGGTTTTTTGAGTTATGCTAAAATTTTTGGTTCCCATTGTCATCCTGTTCCCTAAACATTGAAGTCTTTTCAAGTGTGCCCTCAAGTTTTTTTGAAAATATCTATATCCTAAGAAATTGTGCTTTAAAAATGCATGTAAACCCTAAACCCTAAGTCTTAGTTGTCCTTGACAAGGTTTGTGTTGCCTAAAATTGAAAATTAATTATGCCCTAGTTTTATGTTTTTGAGTTGACCTTTTTGAGCATGTCTTTTATGTCTTCAAGTCTCATAAGGTTAGGAGTTAGTTCAAGAATTCAACAACTTGGCGCAACAGTTATCTCTAAGTCTTGAGATCTTGGTGGTTAATTTGGAAACATTCAATGATTCAAAAATAAATTTAAGGGAATAACAACTCATGTTAGTCACGTGATCTTGTAATGAAATGGTTAAGTGTAGTAAAATTTAGAGATCACGCACAGGCCGTTGATGCCATTCCGATCTTAGAGTTGGCACTGAGTCACAAGATAAAGTCAAGGTCATCATTTTTATTCAAAGATCTAGTGAGGACCATGGATGTAGTTTTAATCATGTGACTAGCGCTAGATCTCGTAACTTAACTCAAGTTATGAAAAGTATTTGGAGATTTAGAGATGCCCTTTATCTCTAAATCTTGTGATCTAACTTGAGGTCAGGACAAAGTTATCATTTTCCCTTGTCGCTGGATCTATTAATGAAATCAGAGTTAAGTGAAATGTTTTTAGACTTAGTAGCGAGGATCGTTGATCTCATCTTAGATGAGTGGCTAGTGCTAGATCTCCAGATAATATTCAAAGTCAAGTTTTTATTCAGCAATCGGGAGAGGACTGTCGATCTTTTCTGTCTTTGTTTTGATCATGTGATCAACATGTTATCTCTAGATAAATTCCAGAGTTAGTATTTGATTTAGGGACTTGGAGTTTCAATTAACTCCCAATCTCTAGATGAACCTGTGGCTATGCCAAGTCTAGTAAATTTTATTGTGAGATTCAAAGGTAACTTGGTCGCGTGATCTCAGAATGGAAGTGCAGTTAAGGAAATGGTCTCGAGATTTAGTGTGATTTGTTGGATCAAAATCAAGATTAAGGGTTATCTCCTAATATCAAAAAGAATTGTTTAAGTACAAATGCATTTAGATACTCAGCGCTGATCGTTGATTAAAGAAAAGATCTGGGGCTAACAAGTGATCTCTAGATAAAACCTAAGTTAAAAGAAACATTTAGCGACTTGGAGATCTATTCAGTCATTGAATCTCTAGATGTGATCAAGGTTAGGTTTGGCAAGGAAGGATCTGGACCGTTGATCTGAGAAGAGATGTGCATCTTTAACTGAATCGCTAGAAAAGATCAAAAGGTCAAGAAACATTCAACGATCAAGAGGTAACAAACTAAGATGCAAACACGTGTCTAAGTGGTAGTTGAGATATGTGTTTTCATCAAGTCTCAGAGTAAACCCAAGGTAAAGAAAAACATTCAGCAATTCAGAGACTGCTTTATTTCTGAATCTCAAGACTTGACTAGAGTTAATGTAAACATTGGGAGATTACGAGATAGCCTTTATCTTGTAATCTTGGAATAGACTGGAGTTAGTGCCAAGCATTATGAAATCAAATAAGAGCCATGGATCAAGATCAAGATCAAGGGTTGGCACTAGATCTCCAAATGAACCATGAGTCAAGGAAAAGTGTTCAGCGATTCAGTGACTCAGTTATCTTTGAATCTCGTGATTTAACTCAGAGTCAAGAAAGAGTTACACTTTTTGCCTTGTCGCTAAATATTTGAATGGAATTAAGGTTAAGTTAAAATATTAGAGACTTGGCAAGGATCGTCGATCTCATCTCAGATGAATGACTATTGCTAGGTCTCTAGATGAGACTCAAGTTAAGAATTTTATTCAATGACTTGGAGTTTCCTTTATTTCTGAATCTCCAAATTTGATCATGGTCAAGTAAAGTCAAGTTGAGTTACATTGAGAGATTCAAAGATACAAAGAGATAAGTTAATCAGTGTTAAGAGGTGAACTAGAGGTGAAGTAAGGTTAAAATACATGGCCAACACTAAATCTTGGAATGAAATCAGAGTTAGGTAAATCATTTAGTGACTCAGCAAGAACCGTTGATGAAATATAAGATCTGTGGCTGGCGCCATATCTCGTAATATAACCCAATTCAAGAAAAAAATTTAGAGATCTAGAGATAGAATAGTCACATGATCTCTAGATAAACCATGGTACAGCTCAATGTAGTGAAATCCTGAGGATCTTGTTCTCGCACCATTCCAAGGAAATAAACTAAAAGCCAAGGTTAATGAAAGATTGAAGATCCTAATAAAGGATAAGTACTATGCTGAGTTGTAAAAAGGTAGGAAAAGTAGGCCAATCAGATGCCATCTTGGGAATTTTAACATTTTATAAGGTTTTAAAAGGCAAAAAGCAATCATGACCTTTTCCAGCCAGCGCTCAAATTTAATTACCTATCAACTTCAGGTGCCACGACTAGGAAAGAATTGATTTCAATACATGCAAATTTATTGCAGAAGTGATGGAGCAACAATTTTTTAGAGTTCTTGATTAGATTGTTGCCTTGATTATTCATTAATAAATAGACTCAACACTTGTACATTCTTCTTATCAAAGTTTTCAGAAGAGCAAAGTGAGAATTGGATATATTGTAGATTTTTGTGAGGAGAGTCCTATTTAGAGAAAGATAATTTAGAGACCAGAAAAGTGAGTCAAGTAGAATCCAACAAGGCTCTAGCCAGTGGGGGAAGCAAGGATGCATAAGAAGAACATAAGGTGAAAATAAACTATTTAGAGGAGTTCGTCACTTCTATTCCTGGAACAAATCAGAATAAAAAGGTTAGTGATGAGTACATCTTAGACTTTATGTCTAATTGTAGGGACCCTGTCACTCCTGGGTGTTCTAGGTATCACTTCTTCAATTACTTCTATAGTAATAAAGATAGACAAATCCCTGTCTCAATTCCATGGACACTAGGTTTGGCCAAGTTAATAGTCCCAGATGTCTTTCTGGATGCAAACTTATTAGTCAAATTGGCTAGAAGGTATGAAAGAGTCTCTAAAACCATCAGAAAACACAATGAGTTAGCTCTATTAACCTTAGATAGGGCTTACTTTATGAAAATTTTTGGTATATACCATGCCTCTGCCACATAAATCTATCTAAGTAAGCTGAAAGAAAAATATAGTAGAGAGGTCAATTTGGTTAAGAATTTGATCCTTAGTCACATGCCTAGGTCAACTAGAAACTACATAGCCCCACTACCCCTTCTAAGAATGCACCGTATGAGTTAAAGGATCTAAGATTTTACATGAAGTACTTAGCTTACAAGCTATGTAGAGTGATGGGAATTGATGGGCATATTGAGAAAATGCCTGCGGATTTATTGATGATCATCTTGGACATCCATAACTCCCATGTAAATACTGATTTTGACTATATTCAGTATATTATTGACATGATACATGAGGGCCTTATAAGTATCCAGAAAAAAACTAACCCAAAATTCATGCATTATTCAATTCTAATGCATTTGATTCTGTTCCACAACATAGATAGCATGGATACACAAAATTTGAGACCAAGGACACACTTCCAAGGCGAAGAAAACCCAATGCAGTTCTGGATTAGGGTTTGGAACTATGCATCTAATGAGAATGAGTTATGTGGTTTTCAAAATTGGATTGTACATCCAATTCTAACTATGTTGGGTACAAATATAACTAGGTTAATAATCAAGGTGATAAGACTTCTAAGGCCTTGTGAGTATGTTGATAAGTGGCCATGAGATCACAATTGGGGAGATTTCTATTTGGTAAAGACCTACACACTAATCAAAGTCTATGGATGTTCTCAACCCCCACATATACTTCCAAAGTATGTTCCTCCAAGGATTTCCTTAATGGAATTCATTTGGAAACTCATATGGACAGACAAAGAGTACTTGGCCCCTCATAGGAAAGGTACATTTACACCAAGACAATTCAGTGTTGTTGATTTTACTATTGGGAAGAAGGCCATGGAGGGAATAAATAAGTTTTTGGGGAAATTCATGATGAGAATGAACCTATACAGGTATGTGGACCCTGAAGGCTTCATAAAAAGTGCCAAGAAAGTTCTAACCTCAAGTGTCACTGCCATCAAGGAAAATGAAGGGTGTGATGAAGAGGATGTTATCAGAAATATTCTTGAGGATGAGGAGGTAGAAAAGAGAGTTGTGAAATAATTGGATCTGATACACTTGGAGAAGGAGATGAAAAGGGAATGGATCCATTTTGGAGGTTTCTTCCCAGGAATGCCTTATATGAATAGGATTACAAAGATGATCAAAATGTATGACACTTTGTATAACCAACTGGAGAATCAAATAGAAGAGAAGCAAAGGGGCCCTGGAAAACTCTCATCCTTTGAGTATGAGGATGATAGTGAGGGAGGATATATGATATACAATCCACCTCAGATAGATGTACCACCTATTTTTGAACAGAGCACAAAGGCTCCTGATACTGAGGCAACAAGTGAGCCTCCTAAGAAGAAGAAGAGGATAGAACAAGGAGGACCCTTACAATGAATAATAAAGGAAGAAAGACATAATAAATGCCCTGGTCACTGCTGTTAGATAGTATCATCACCAATTGAGGAAAACCATCAGAGAGAGAAAGAAAAATGAGAAAGAGATCCAAGAGGAGGTGGGATTGCCCCTCCAATTATGTAAGGATGAAAGAGAGCTCTATCAGGAAGAATTTTTGAATGATGATGCATTCATTAAAACTGATGAGTTCAAGAACTTTATCATTTGGAGAAAGCAACAAGAAATTATATTTTAGTTGCAGATAACATAAGGTGGTACTCTAGGGGATGAAGCCTTACAGGCTTTCAAAGCCAATGACCCTAAATCTGAAACCATCACACTAGATGAGTCTATACATTTGGTAAAGTCTAGTGGGATGCTTCTTGTGCTTGGATGGGATCTAGGCTCTGCATTTATCATTGATTAGATCAGGAAGCAACTAGAGGCTCAATTTTCCTTAGAGACTTAAGTAGGAGAGATGATAAGAGGTTGTGGATATGATCCAAGATCCCAAACTCTAGCTATGTGGTCCTTAGCTCCAAGAACACAAAATCTATATATGGTAAATTTAGAGGAAAAGATAGATGGAAAAAAGATAATTTGGACTGTCCAAAACACTTCTGATTTAGAGATCTCCAAGGCTGTAACTCACTTTTCCAACCTGAATGAAACAAAAATAGAGAAAATGTTAGCAATATATGGAAGGCTCTTTGATGAGTCAATTGCTATGGAAAAGGAAAAAGAGAAGGTCCTAATACAGAAAAAGGCATTACAAGATCAAGTGGAATCCATGAATAAGTAGTTGGAAGAGGCCTCCAAAGCTCTCCCTCCTCCATCTCAAGAGGTTGCAACTGTGCAAACTGATGTCACCGAGGACCTTCCATAGGAAATAGAGAAAATGGACATGTACAGGAATGGAGTTTCCCTATCTACATTGTTAAATTATCTTGTAGCATAGGATAGATATTTTGAAGGGAAAATTAGATGCAGTGCACAAGGCATACATTAAGTTTCTTGATCTAGAAAAGGAAATAAAGGACCAAATTGCAACTCTAGACCCATTGTTCAGTGTATGGCTAGGCAGGGATCTTTGTTTGAAAGGTTAGAGGCACTGCAACCTCAAATGGAAGATCTTCCTAAATCAGTGTGCCAGGTGGGAGAGTTGATAGAGAAAATTGGTACTTCTTTATACTTTTTCAAAGGAAAATCAAATCAAGTCCAAGCAAGGTTAGACATGTTTGGTCCTAATTTCAATAGATTCATCCCTCAGATCAAAAGAGAAAATGATGAGATAAAATCTATTGAGGAATGGAGAGGAGAGTTTGAAACCTTTTTGGATGAGAAGGAGGCTTTCTTGATAGAAGAAAATGTGTTAGACATGGACATATTTAACAAAGCCTTAGATGAATCATTTAAAGCTGAAACATACTTTGCCAAGTTTGTTACAGATGTAAAGGCTATTATTGATGCTAGATGGGAAAGACAATTGAAGTAGTTATAGAGTATTAAAAGCTTCAGTTGGCCAATAGAGGATGAGGTTACTCTTTGGGATAACAACACCAAGCCCAAGAAGAAGAAGCCAACACCAATTGATCTGGATGTAATAGATGAGGAGTGAATGACACTTGGCACCTGATCAATGAGCAAAAGGAGGGTAATCATCATCAAGACTAGTGTAAGTTAGCTTGTATTGGCAGTTTCTAGGTCTCATAACAACTTTCAGAGGTAACCCTGAATATCCACGGACAAAGGTGCGAACTACAAAATATTTGAAATGATTATAAATCAGCTACTCAAGTTCTTTTCTTCTACCAACTGAAATTGTAACTAATTTTTTTTTGTCTTTAGTGCTTTTTTCTTTCCTAGCCATCTGAAGCTTGTTGCATCCTGTTTCTTTTAGGATTCCAAGATGGCTAGTGTGTACTATAAGTAGCAAGATGTATTGTTTTGTAAAGGATGGTGAATTCATTACTGCGAGGTAGATTTATGAATTTTGTCTAGTTTTTAAGATTTTTTCTTTTCTGAATATACTGAACATAGATATTTTAATAAAATAAAGTGGAAGTTCCTATTTCATATATATGACATCTTCACGTGTTTGCATTTGAGTTATTGTGTATTAAATTTGTAAGACATTTTAAATACACTAGTTATAAGGTAACTGTGGGATTGTTTTTTAAGTTTCTTTCAAGGGAAGAGTAATTCTTAAGGGTAGTTTTAGAGGGTCTAATATTTGCATAAGAATTTGATACATAGATATAGAAATGAGAAGATGACTTGTAAGGCATTTCATATGAGTTCTAAGTGTGTTTGCATTAAGAGGTTTCTGTGAATGTATATTTCATTTGACTCTTTGCCCTGGATAAGGCACTAGTCTAGATTTGAATAGTAGTTATCATCATCAAACCTTAAAATCTAAACAATCCTTTTATATTTCTGTTTAAGAACATAGATGTTTATCATTTGTATTGAAGAATACAAGTAATTTTCTTGATTCCTCGAAGAGTGAATCATTAGGTCAACCTTCCTAAGTTTAGAACTCAAATAGAAGAAGGATGAGAATCCTTATTTCACTGGTATTTTCTCTTGCCAAGTTCATGGTCTGGATTGTAAAGCTCTATATGAGATTAATTATTATCATTTGTAAAATGTGTTACCAATTGTTGCAGTAAAAGGCAAGAGCAAATCAGTGTAAATCCTTGATCCACTGTCAAATTTACTGAGAAGCAGTAAATTGTAAAAGGTACACCCTCCTGAGTCTATGGAGATCAAAGGAGGATCAAATCCTCATCAATTAGACTTTTCCTTTTTTGAATCAAGTCTTGGGAATCATAGAGTCAAGCATTGATGCTTAATAAAGGTTCTACAAGAAAAATCTCTAACAAAATCCATATAAACTCTTCTTTAATGTGCACACTAACTTCTCTTTACCTGTGACCTCAAATTCTTGGGGTTGTTCCATCTATATCACTTCCTCCAAATCACCATGGAGAAAGGTAATTTTCAAATCTAGCTGTTCCAAATGCAAATCTTCAGCAGCCACAATACCTAAAAAAATACGAATAGAAGTCATCTTAACAACTGGAGAAAATATTTCAGAAAAATTAATGCCTTTTTTCTATGCAAATCCCTTTACAACTAACCTGGATTTAAATTTGTTCTTACCTTCATCCTCCTCTTTCATCCTATAAAATCATTTATTTTGTAAAGCCTTTTTAGATGCAGTCAACTTGCATAATTCCCAAGTATGATTTTCCAGCAAGGAGTCCATTTCTTCTATCATTCCATGCTCCCACTGAACCTTGGTATCTATCTGCATAGCTTCATCATAACATTCTAGTTCACTAACATCAATCAATAAAATAGTATACAAAGAGGGAGAAAACCTTTCAGGAGGTCTACTTAGCCTTGAAGATCATCTAATAGCCACTAGAGTTTGTGGTATTTGTTTTTTCTATTGTTGTAGATCATGAAGAACCAATGGAGCATCATCTTTAGGAGTATCATCCAACACTACATAATCATTTTATTTCTTCTCATGCTACCGCAACTGATCTTTGTACAACACTTTCTCATTGAATATGACATCCCTGCTTCTCACAATTTTATGATTCTCAAAATCCCAAAGTCTATAACCTAACTCAATGCCATATCCAATAAATACACATTTCTTTGATTTAGTTTCCAGCTTGGTTCTATTTTTATAATCTATATGAGAAAATGCTTCAAAACCAAAGGTTCTGAGAAAAGAATAACTCACCTTCTTACTTGTCCATGCTTCCTCTAGAATATCACAAACCAAAAGAGTAGAGAGACCTCTATTAATTAAATAAAAAAAAATGTTTACAACCTCTACCCACATGTTTAAGGGAAGTCCAATATGAAACCTCATAGTCCTTGCATGCTACATTATTGTCCTATTCATGCGTTTAACCACTCCATTTTCTTGTGGAGTCCTTGGAACTATTTTCTGCCTATGAATACCATTAAAGGAAAATAATATTTAAATTATTTTCTGCAATAATCACCACCATTATCATATTTGAGATATTTTAGTCTTTCACCAGTCTCATTCTCAACCAAGCTTTTCCATTTTTTAAAAGTTTCAAATACATCAAATTTATGCCTGAGGAAATAAATCCACACTTTCCTAGTTGCATCATCAATGAATGTAACATAATACATAGAGCCACCAAGGGAAGATACCTGAGCTGGTCCCCATACATATGTATGCACAAGCTCTAATTTCACATCTTTCTTTTCCCTCCCACCCTTCAAAATTCTAACTCTCTTTTGTTTTCCATACACACAACTTTCACAGAAATCCACGTTGACACATTTTGGAGCTAGTAAGACTTTCTTTGAATGAATTAATTTCATACCTTTTTCACTCATGTGCCCAAGTCTGTTGTGCCATAGTGCTATTTCAGATTCCACAACGGTTGTTTCATGTTCTACCTGCTCAACTACAACAATTGTTCCTGAACATTGAATTTTCTCTCTAATAATTAAAGTAGAAGGAACAATATGACATGTACAAATATATAAGGTGCCTTCTTTGACACCTTTTGATACTACTAAGGAAACTTTTGAAACCTTCCAATGTTTATCATTAAAAGTAACTGTGCAACCTTCATCGCCTAGCTGCCCTGCTAAAATTAAATTCCTACCCAGCCTTGGAATGTGCCTTACCTCTTGTAGTAGCTAATGATTCCCATTCTTAAACTAAACCTTAATTATCCCCTTCCCAACAATCTGACAGGGTTCATTATCTCCCAAATAAACCATCCCAAAATCCTCTTGGACATAATCAAGAAAATTACTACTATGGGGCATAGCATGAAATGAGGCCCCTGAATCTAGAACCCACGAATCATCAACATTTTCAAGGGAAAGAAGCAAAAAATCCTCTTAAAATTTATTGCTTACCACATTTTCCTCCTTATTGCCTTCTTTTTTTGTCTCTTTCTTTATTCTTCTGAGACCAACAATCTTTCTTCCCATGACCTGGTTTTCCATAGTACGAGAAATCGTTTGGTCCTCTCGATTGAGACCTCTTTCCCTTTGTTTTTCCTTGTGATTTCCCATGAATTCTAGAATTGTTTCCTCTCTCATTTGATCTGCCTCTACTTTCTACATTCAAAACACTAACTGATGTGGATTATTCTTCTGATACCATCAATCTTTCTTCCTATGACCTAGTTTTCCACAGCACCAGCAATCATTTGGTCCTCTGTATTGAGACCTCTTTCCCTTTGATTTTCCTTGTGATTTCCCATGAATTCCAGAATTTTTTCTCTCTCATTTGATCTTCCTCTACTTTCTCCATTCAAAACACTACTTGATGTGGACCAACCTGAGCTTTTCCTATGGATTTCCTCACTCAGAATAACACCAACAACATCATTCAATTTTAGGGTATTTGAACAAGAAATAGAGTTACTAACAACCATTACCAAGCCATTCTAGCTTTTAGGAAAAGAACACAGAATCAAAAGATCCCTAATTTCTTCATCAAAATTGACATTAATAGAAAATAATTGACTAGTAACTCTATTAAACTCATTTAAATGACCAGCAACTAACCCACCTTCTACCATTTTCATATTAAATAAATGATTCATAAGAAATACCTTATTCAAAGCAAAATGATTTTCATATAACTTTGTTCCTTATACCATTTTCATATTAAATAAATGCTTCATAAGAAATACCCTTTTCAAAGCAGAAGGATTTTCATATAACTTTGGTAGGGTTTCCATCAACTCTTCAGCTGTCTTCACTTTTTTAATATTAAATGCCATCAATTATGTCAGGCATAAATGAATACTACCAAGTGCATTTCTATCCAAAATATCCCAATCCTCCTGAGACATAGTTTCATCTTTCTTTCTTATTCATCCCAATGTATGCCATAAATCCTTCTAATAGAGATAGTCCTCCATCTGCATTTCCCATAACTGAAAGTTATTCCCATTAAAATTCTCAACCTTAAACTTACCCTTGTTTGTCATTACTCCCACTCAACCGTGAGAATCCATCTCAACCATGAGACTCCCACTCAACTGCAAGACCTTCCTATAGAGGATAACTGAAATAAACCCACTGTAATACCACTTGTTCAGATTAGAAGAGAAAAATCTATCAATTACATGCAAATATAACCAATAATGCTAAGGAATAAAGAACACATAAGTAGAACATGAAGAAACAAATTGAATGTTGTTCACCCAATCCTGGGCTACGCCCACCAAATAGAGAGTCCAATATTATTATCCAGTAATTTCAATAGATTACAACCAATGATCTCTTACAGCTTAATCCTGCTACAAATGCTACAATGCTTCTTCACTCTAACAAGCCATAACCCTAACATTGTTTTTCTTATAGAAAAACCCTAACCCTAAAAATTGCTTGATGGGTCAACCTAGGGAAACGATTGATGAGTCAACCTAGGGAAATGGATGATGAGTCAACCCAAAAAGTGCTTGATGAGTTAACCCAAATATTTAACCCCATGAATTGCAAAAAAGTGTATAGTACTTTCCTGATCATTCACCACAAACCAAGACCTGATAGGTCTGGCATCCCCTTGACAAATGAGAGAAATTGGGAAATGATCCGACCCAGAAAAAGACACAAGGGATTCAAAGGGGAGCCCACAATAAGCCCACCTCCCAACAATAAATAAGCAATCCAGACATTCTATAATGTTGGAAAAACACTTTCACCCATTCCTCCATGTAAACAAACCATCCTTGGATTTAATTTCCTCCATCCTATTAGAAAAGATAAAATGTTTAAAGTCATCTTGAACCAAACCCAAGAACTATCATCCACCAATCTTCTCTAAGTTCCATCTAGTTGCATTGAAATCTCCACCTACAAAACCTAAGTCCTTCCCAATGGCCTCCAAGCATTTAGTAATTTTTCCCCAAACCTCTTTTTTCTATCTTGGACCCATTGGTCCATAAACATTCACCAAAAAAATCTCTTGTAGTTTTCCACCATAAGAACCTCTACCATTATCCATTTTTATTCCTTTGTCCTTTCAAAATATGCTTCTTTTTGAGAATTCCATAGTACAACCAACCCCTCATATGCCCCCACAAAATATACACAAATACCTGATGATTTATTGTCTCTATTTTATGTTAATCTTGATACTTTGTTTTAAACATTACCAAGATATTTGTGGACCTATAACTATTTGAACTTG
>MU225997.1:444885-500425 GCA_018584345.1 Thuja plicata
TATATATATATATATATATATATATATATTGTGGTACTTCATATAACTACTTGAATCTATGTTCTTATATTTGGATAGAGTTGATTAGTTGACTTGTATATATATTTGCATGCTGCTAACTTGCCAGGGAAAAAGGAGCAGCTTGAGAGTGGGATGTCTGCATTAAAGAAGAAATGATGGAGTCCCAACTATGACAGAAAGAATCATCATGGCACTGAGAAACATGCCTGCTAAATTGAAGGAGCCACCATCTCAAGGAATATAGGAATATAGCTTTGCTATATTTACTTAGTGCTCGTTATCTTATTGAATCAGTCACCCAAGATTTTATTACATTCTGTCATGGGTTGTTGTATTTCATTTTTCTTCTATGGAGAGATTTAAGTTAGAACTTATCTTTATGCTTTGAATAATCATCTATCCTCTATATAAAGGGATTTGATTGATAGTTTGTAGAGTTGGAAAAATATAATATTGTTGTACTTTGCACAGTAAGTTACTCTTTCTAGTTTTTATGCATTGTTCCATTACTATGTAATCAGTTTTGAGAATATAATGAAAGACTAATTTTGTGATATTTTGTGTTAGTAGATAGAAGAAGCCAACCAAGGGGGACCACTTGGAAGGTGGATTAGAGTAGACTGGGTTAGAGTTTCTTTCAACATTTATAGCATTTTAAGTGAACTTACTATATTTCTTCCTGCAACATTATACTTCATGAATGTTCCTGCATCACCTACATGGATAGCTATAGTGGATGGTTTGGGTTGATAGAATAGGTTTAAGTTGAGTTTATAGTTTTCAACATTAATTTCATTAAGGAGTTAAGTGTGTTTACTTTCTAGTAGAAGTAGCATAGGTTTCTTTCATGCATTTTACCTTCTTGCAACATAAGTAGCATGACTCTTTGAGAGACTTAGTGCACATATCGTGCTGTCCCATTTCAAGTATACATCCTTGGATTGACAATTTAAATGCACTTCATGATAGGGAAAGTAATCCTTAGTTTGAATATACTATTCCTAGGAAAGGCTTTGGCATGATTATTATTACCTATTGTGGGGCTGTTCATTTTTGGCGTCGCTACCAGGGATGGTGTCAAGCTGAGAACCTTATTGAGTCATTTTTCATTCTTAGATAGTTTCCTACTTTCTAGATAGTAGTTTGCAATCTTGAACTTGCTTCACAAGTTTGTAGAATTAATTGCATTCATGAAAGAGGAAGAAGATGAGATATATATGGTAGATTTCTTCCAGGAGAATCTACAAATATGAACGAAGAATTTGAAGAAGTTGAATTACCTTTTGTTGACGTAAGTCCCAAATTTCCTGCAACATCTTCCTCTGAAGCAAGGCCTTTTGATATAGTTGGCATTCGACCTTTTGCTAAAATTTTGGCCATCTTTCTTGATAATTCTACCCCAAGTGCACCTTCCATTCATAATCTTGTAGCTAATGTTCCTTTCCAGAAGCAAATCCATTTCTAAATACCTCCAGTAATGGAACAACCTACCTTTCCATTCCCTCTTCCAAGCCTTATCAACAATGCTAATCTCAAGAACATACCCACTACTGCACTTCCAAAGTTCTATTGCCTAGTAACCGAAGATCCTAACACATTTTTGTTCAAGTTTGACATCCTTTGTCGTAGCTTTTGTAACACCCCAAAATTGGCACCTCACAATTCTAATCAATTTTGGTGCATTTTCTCATCATCAAAGTCCTATTGTACTAGGCAAATTCTCCTTCCTAATTGACTTAGTCTCAAATGCAGAAAACCTGAATTTGCATAAATCTTACACTATATTTAATTCCTAAATTTTCAAGATGTATTAGCTAAAAATCCCTATGATTAATTAATTTAATTCTAAAGTCCTAAGTGCTTTTAAATTAAATTAATTACACCCCCTTTAGCTAATACACATCAAAAGGAGTTGAATAATTATTTAATTATGTGAATGGATTATCCTCAAAAAGAATTCCATAATTCCATGTGAAAAGTCACTCATGTGGCAATAATTCCTTCATTTAATTAAATAAATCTTTCAATTTTATCTCACCTTCCTCCATGGAGATGAAGAGTCGGCCGTTTCTTTCCAAGAAACTCTTCATTCTCTTTCCAGGTTCTTCTATATTATGGACTTCATTTTCTTCATTTGAGAGGAGCAATTTTGAGAGTATCTAAACTATAGCCAATTTTTGTCTTAATTTTCTCCCACTTTCAAACTTTTGTTGCATAATTTAGCTTAATTTCATTTAGAGTAATAACATTTTGCACCTTAAATTAGTTTTCTTATACATCAAATAGCTTAATTCTATTATCTTTCCAAGTTCTTAGCTTAAAATATGCACTTTCATTCTTAGATTGTAATGGCATTTCTCACATAGAATAGTTTCAATTTCAGTTTTTATAATGCTTTAAAATCCTCCATTTTAGCAATGGTCATGGTTGTTGGCTCTCATTCTGAGAGTAATTGAAAAAACCCAACTAAATAGGAGGCAACAGGTCGAATCAATCAAATTTGTGGAATGGACAATTCATGTTCATTTTTGCAATTAGATGATTGAGCAATGACCATGTTGTGTTTGTGCTTGATTTAGAGGTCACTTTCAAGCACACACATTTTGGCGCCCACCGTGGGGCAGAAAATTGATTTCTGACCTCACTCTTGAAAATGTTTCTGATAAATTTCTATGCTCTATTGTACGGCCGTAGTTTTCTGTGTACAGATTCTCGCGCGACAATTCTGAGTAGGCCGCGTGAAGTTTTTCACTTCCTCGCGCAAAGCCTTGCAATTCCTCACGGGAAGTCTGGTACTTCCTCGCGTGAGACTCGGGGCCAATTTTTTAAATTTTTACTATTTTGCAAGTACTATTTCATATTTTTTTGATCATTCTAACATGGTGCTATTTTTTTATCTTTCTGATTTTTTTGACAACATAACAGTGGGCTACAGGTCGCTTGACAAAGACACAAACTTGCTAATGGTTTGCTTGTAGGATGATTGTCAAATATTATTCTAAAAAATGTTGTGCTTGTTTTTTTCACTTTCTTCACATAGTATAAATAGGGCCTTGTTAAAATTTCTTGGGAATCTTGATAGAAAAATAGGGGAATAGGCTCTTCATTATATGGAAGTGATGCCCATGGATGAATCCAAGACCCAGATGTTTCTAGCATGATGGAGACCTAGGGAAGCAAGGAAAGATTAATGAACCTTTAGCACGTTCACTTGTTAGGGGATTATGCTCTTCTCTCTTTGAGAGAATCAGAAACCCAAAGGCTTGTGAATTGGTTGGAGGAGAGTTATCTCGGTGATGAATATGTCTTGCGTGTTTGGGTAAGGTGAAGAGGTAGAGAAGTATGCTCTTCTCTCTTTGAGAGAATCAGAAAATATGACCCTTGAATCCAAGCCAAGTTTTGTGTCACCTTTAGAGGGCCTGCCAGAAGTTGAACCTCCAGGACTGACCCAAGTGAGTACACACCTATTGCCGGTGATTCCACCTCACTATAATAAAGTATGCTTTGTTGAGTCCTGAGAATCCAAAGCCTTGGTAACTTCTTTCTCATGATTCTGACTATCATCTTGAGAAAGCCTTGCTTGTTGTACTGAGCGGTGCCGCTCCTAGCCCTGCTTGCAGGGGTGTATGAATTTCAAGAGTTGGTGTGGCCGCGAGGTCCTAGCCCTGTATCAAGGGCACCAAAGGTTATTGTGAATGGAAGCCCAGTAAAAACTTTCTTAGTTAGATGCCTACCCAGATCACCTTCGAAAGAAGACATAATCTGTGCATAAGGAGGGGGAAGAATCTCTCCCCTAGATTCTCAACATAGGTATGCACTTGGATTCTTGAGGTGGTATATGGCACTTGCCCCTGCTTTAAGGGTAACCCTCAAACATATATTTCCAAGTCCTTGGAAACACCAAAAACATGGGCACTCTCTCGAGGGTGACACTGTTGTGTGAGGTGCACCCATACGCTTAAGACAGTGAGGGATGAATTTTGTCTTCTCTACCATTTTTTTTGTAGGGATAACTAAGTGTTTTTTTTGAGTCTTAAATTGTCCAATCATGATTAAACAAAGACTCCCATGATTCTGCCAAGTTGCTTTGTCCTTGCTAGAACTGTTTGCAACTACTTCTTGCGTCACTATTGTCTGATCAAAACTTTGTGCTTGTTAACGATTGCTTGTCACATTCAAACTAAGATTGCTGATCTGAACCATCATAAAACTTCCCTAAATCAAGAAATTCTATTAGAGAACAGTCCTCACTGTGTCTCAAAATCTGATTTTTGTCTCAAAAATTGAGTTGATCTATCGAAACCTGGAATTTTATCGTGCGAGATTTTAGAAACTGAGCACTTCCTCATGTGAGCTTTCATTTTATCACACGCAGTTATGAGCTTCCTCACATGAAACAACACTTTCTCACGTGAATTTGTCCTCTAGTGTCCTAAAATAGTGAGTTATTTCCCGTTGACTAATGAGTTTTTTTGCCTAATCTAATTTTTGCCTAAGCTCTAATTGCATGTTTCCCTATTGTTTGTAGTTTGAAACTGATTGTCTCAAGTTTCAAACCGATCAATTCTTGCTAAAACGCATTTTGTCTCTTTGTTCTCTATCATACCTTTCTGTGCTTTTGTACCTTGCAACGCGATAGTCACATCTTGGCTGTTCTAGCCATACTCTTAACAATTCATGCCGGGTGCATTTCACATCTTCGCTGTTCTAGCCTATTACCTTCTTTTTTCTATTTCTAGAGATAGAGTTCTGAGTTGGATCCTAAGTTCTCTCTCATTTCATCTTCGTCTATGCCTGTTACGACTAGAAGCGGCTGTATAGTTCCCATTTGTGGTTCCGAAATAGGTAGAAGTAAACCTTGTAATCAAGGAAAAGGTCATTTTGAACCCATTGTTCAATCTAATAGTCAAGAGGGATCCTCACATTCCTTCTCCCCATTCAATATAGATCTAAGTCTGAATCAGAAACCAGTGTTCTAGCTGTGCTATAATCCTTTGTTTCAAGATCAACAGAATCCATTTCTTTCAGACCAACAAAGCTTTAGAAAGTCACCTGTTTGGGTTGACTCTATTGACAATCCTCACTACCTTAGTGATCCTTTTGAACATATTAATCCTTTTGATCCTATCAACCCCTTTGATCTGCCAAAAGTTACATTGACCACAAATTCTCAGCTCAATACTCACACTCATACTGAAGCTGTGCACATGACACAATCCCACATAAACAACAGGGCAACTCCTTTCAATTACCTACAAGGTCAATATAGCAGGGTCCATGACCAATCTCAAAATGATCAGGGTCAACAAGAGGAGCAGCATCACCATTGCCCTCCTCCACATGACCAGGGTCAAGATCAAAGTCAAAGCATTTATGAGATCCTTGGTAATGATGATGAGCCAATAACTCAAAATGACATAGATGCTGCAAAATCTAATAAGGCTCTCATCAAGATGATGGAAATTCTCCTTGTAGAAGATAAAGAGAAATATTATCTAGATTTGGCAAAACAAGGAGTTAAGCTACCCCCAAATTTCCAAGTGGAAAAACTTATGGCTAAAGAAGAAGAGACTGAGACTACCAAATTGCACAAGGTAATTCAAGATATGAAAAATCAAATTAGCCAACTTATGAAGGATAAGGACAAACCCACACAACAATTCATGATGGAGAGCATCTGTCCTTTTCCTTTTGATAGGAGTCTTCATATGCCACCTTTTCCCAAAGGTGTGGAACTCCCTAAGTATGATAAGTATCTGGGTACCAATGATCCTCGAGATCATTTGAGAGAATTTGGGGCCATATCTATGGAGTTTATTCATGATCAAACCTATTTGATGTGTCTCTTTCCCCAAAGTTTGGGTGGACCTGCCATGGAGTGGTTTTCTCGACTACCCACCAGCATCAAGACTTTTGATGAGATTGCAAATCTCTTTATACAACATTATTATCACAACATCAGGGACCTTTGCAATCTCAAGCAAAGACAAGGGGAGCCATTCTTGACATTTCTCCAAAGATGGAGACAACTTTGCACAAAGTATCCTCGTAAAATACCCGAATCTGAGAAACTCGATATCTTCTTGGACAATATCACTCCTAATTTTGGGTATCAAGTACAAATTCAAGGTCCCCTTAATTTTGACAGCATTATTAAGCAAGCTGTGAGGATAGAGGCATTTATGGTTAAGAAAGGGTAGTTGACTTTATACAAAGATAATAAATAAGATTCCTCCTCTTCCAACAAAGATAAAGGGAAGTTTGTCAACAAGAATAGGGACGTCGTGAATGATGGAGTGGTTGAAAATGTGACCCCAGCTCCTTCAAAACCAATTTTCAATCTCACTTCTAGTATACAAGTGACCAAAGCTGTTGAAAAGGCTGCAACAAACACTCAACCACCTTCTAGATTCTCTAGCAAAAAACCTTGGGCCCCTCGACCCAAGCATGAATTTACCTCCTTGGGAGAACCGCTTGATGTAGTTTTCAAGACTTTGGTGCAAAATTAGATTCTCACTCCGTTGGACAAATGTCTATATGATCCACAACCATGACCCCACTAGTGGAATGACAACGCATACTGTGACTATCACCAAAACAAGGGTCATAAGACTGCTACTTGTATTCAGTTGCGCCATAAGGTTCAAGATCTAATTGATAATGAGGTTATTGTTGTGGAAAATCATAATAAAAATTTAGATCACCAGGAATTTAAATATCCCTTTCCTCATCATGAGAAAGGCGAGTCTTCCAATACTAAGAACAACAATGCGAAGGTTAACTACGTACATACCACTTATGCCAATGTCATCAACATGATTGAACCTATTGAAGTGGAGTATTGTGATGTGATTAGTACTAAGGGGAGTGAGGATGTTCCTAAGCCTAAGACCCCATTTGTCTTGAGAGGCCCTGGGTCTCACTCGTCTGAATCTAAAACATCTCAGGATTGCGCAAACATTGTTACCAGATCACGTGCTAAGATCACTCTCAAGGGTCTTGACCCTCCTGCTACTACATCCGCACCAAAAAAACCATGGATAAAGCTGTTGTTAGCCCCACCAAAAAGACTATGAAAGTGGTCCCCACACCTCCTACTACTAGCTATAGCATTCTCGACCAACTGCAAAGAACCAACGCTCAAATAACCATCTTTGAGTTGTTGAAGATCTCGCCTGCTCACAGGTAGATTCTGTATAAAGCCCTTGCAGAGGCTAACATCCCCAAAGGCATCAATCTTGATCAGTTTCAATCTATGGTGGGTCACTTGACTTCACTGCACTATTTTTCCTTCTCAGAAGAAGATGATCACTCGATTAGTCACCCACATAACACTCCTTTTCATATATAGGTCATGATTGGAAAACAACTAGTCCACCGCGTCCTTATTGATAATGGTGTTGGTCTCAATATTTGCTCTGCTCACTTTCTTGCTCAACTAGGTTATGATGAAAATCACATAGATTCCCACAAGAGAATTACTATCAAGGCCTATGATGAAGAAGAAAGAAAGTCTAAAGGTTTAGTTGTGCTACCCATTCAGGTTAGACTGGTTGAAAGAGATGTCACATGTCAAGTGTTGGACCTTCCTCTTGCTTATAACATCCTACTGGGAAGACCGTGGATCCATGAAATGCAAGCGGTTCCCTCTACATATCATCAATGCATTAAGTTTCCTTTCCAAGGTGTAGAAGTAATAGTTCCTTCTAGTATGGGCTCTTCTTGTAATTTTCTCACACAGTCAGCTGATAGTCTTGTTCTAACTAACAGAGAATACACAAAATTCTATGATGCCAAGCTTAGAGACATGGAACAGACTTTGAAAATCAAAGACATAGGCATGGGGGGGTATCAAATAGAACCTCTGCTATCATTAGCAGCTCTACCTCTATCTCCTCTTTTTTATGGGAGACCTTCTGAGAACAATAAATCTTCTACTGCTCCTCTTGAAATAGTTTATGATGGTGTCTTTGTATGAGCTTCAACACCACTAGAAGATGAAGATGAGGAAAGAGCTATTAAAGCTTGGCTTTACAAAGGAAAAGACATATCTGAATAAACCACCCCAACTCGTGAACTAGATCCCTATAGTGAAGGTCTTAAAATCATGAAACACTTTGGATACAAAGGGAGTGGTCCAATAGGGTTGAATGGTAATGGGTTAGTTGAACCTATTAAAGCTATGGGTCAAAAGATGAAAGACACAACTGGTTTAGGCTTCAAGAAGATCCCGTTCCATCTAGGGATTAAAAAATTTGTACCAAAACTAGATCCTCCACCAGAACCTGAAGGCACAACTACAGTTGACACCGTAGAGGATAGCTCCAATGAGGATTGCTTTACATATCCCATTCCTCCAGACCTGGTAGCATTCTTTGCTGAGCCAGATAATTTTGTACCACGTGTTAGTTTAGTCGAGACTAACAACAATTATGATAAAACCACTCCATTTGATCCATTAACCTATGAACAATGGCAAGTGTTACAAGATCCTAATTTCTAGGGTGAACGGTACATACCACCAGAGTTTCAAGAGCAGTTGGCACAAGAAAAGGCTGGTGTCGCAAGAAATATCAAACCTTCATGGTGCAAACAACCCAGTCAGAGTTCAGACATAGATTCCCATGAATATGAGTTTTACAGTCTTTCAGAAGGATCCTATGAAAAGCTTCTCAACATAGGTGAAGGGTCTAGTGAAAGGTCTAATGAGTTTGAGTCCATAAATGTTAACGTGTCTTCTACTACGGTCGCTAGGAGTCAAAAGGATTCATATACACCTTTGGATGAGATTGATCTAGGTCTCAACTTACTAGTCAGCGCTTTCAATGATTATACCATGAATGCACTTGAACCATCACTTCTCTCTCGCTCTAACATCCTAAGCTAATAGACTGGAATTCCCCTTCCTCATCCAATGAAGTCCTCACATTCCAGAATGACTATTCTCTAGCCTGCTACCTTCACACTGTTGAACCTGTAATGTCCTCCACTAGTGAAGAAAGTGTCAACATGACTGAGGTTGATATCAAGTATCTTAGTCATAAAATCAAAAGAAGAAAAAATAGGCGCTTTGATGGTGAAAACCACATTGTGGCAGTGTTAGAGAAAAAAAAAGTAAAAAGAATAGACATATCCGAAGGTGAAAACCTCTCTGAGGTGCCTAAGGATGAGATACTTGATGCACTTTCGAGTCATTTCCAGGAATGCTCATCGGTGCTAATTGAGCCAACTCAGCCAGTAATCTGGGTACAAAAGAACATCCACACATTATTCATGTGGCTAAATCATTGTCTGCAGAAGAACTCAAGGAATTCACAAATTTCTTCAAGGAGAAAAAGATAAATTTTGCATGGACATACTCTAACATGCCTGGTGTAGATCCTGATCTCATCGTGCATCACTTGTCAATAGCTCCGGGTGTAAAACCAGTCAAGAAAAAACTTAGAAAGATGCATCCACATGTGGCTCTACTTGTCAAGGCAGAGTTGGAGAAACTTCTAAAAGATGGGTTCATCAGAGCAATTGATTATGCAAAATGGATCTCCAACATATTTCTAGTGTCGAAGCATGACAAATTTATCAGAGTCTGCATAGACTTCAAGGATTTAAATAAGGCATGTCCAAAAGATGATTTTACACTACCCAACATTGATATGATTGTGGATATGACAACAAGATATGAAATGTACTCTCTAATGGACGACTTCTCTAGCTACAACCAAATCAAAATTATGCCAGAGGATCAAGAAAAGACTGCTTTTACTTGTGCATGGGGCACTTTCTGCTGGAATGTTATGCCTTTTGGTCTTAAGAATGCTGGAGCCACGTATCAGAGAGCAATTACTACCATATTTCATGACACGATGCACAAGACAATGGAGGACTATGTTGATGACACCCTTGCTAAAAGCATGGACAGGAAAGCACATCTTACTGATCTAGGTCATATACTAGACAGTATGAAAAAATTTAGACTGTGTCTTAATCCTAAGAAATGTGCATTTGGAGTAACTTCAGGAAAATTGATTGGTTATTTCATCTCCACGAAAGGAATCGAGGTGGATCCTGCAAAGGTGCAAGCTATCATGGAAATGCCTCCAGCTCACAATATCAAAAAAATTAGAAGGCTTCAAGGTTGACTTCAGTCTATCTGGTGCTTTATCTCATAGCTAGCTGACAAGTCACAACCATTTACTAAAACTCTACATAAAGGTGTGACCTATGAATGGAATAAAGAATCTGAACAAGGCTTTCAACAAATCAAACAATATCTGGCCAATCCACCTATATTAATGCCTCCTATTCATGGGAATCCATTAATCTTATACATCTCAGCTACAAAAACATCTCTGGGTGCTCTATTGGCCCAAGAAGATCAAAACCATAAAGAAAGAGCAATCTATTACATCAACAGAACATTGGTCTCCTATGAAATGAATAATTCTGTCATTGAGAAAGCTTGCTTAGCGGTGGTGTTCGCTTCTTAGAAGTTACGAAATTACATGCTTTCTCACACTACAAGGCTCATTGAAAAAATTGATCCATTAAAGTACTTACTCAGTAAAGCTACCCTCACAAGTAGACAAGATAAATGAGTCATGCTCCTTACTGAATTTGATATTGAGTATGTTGAGAGAAAAGCTATCAAAGGGAAAGCAATTGCAGATCAGTTGGCTGAGGCACCTATTATAGACCATCAACCATTAAGGATTGAGTTCCTAGATGAGTCCATCATGCTTCTCACACATCAGTCATGGACCATGTTCTTTGATGGATCATTCACCCAGCAGGGGTCAGGCGCCAAAATCTTGTTCATTACACCTCAGCGGTATTCATTACCAAAGGCTTACAAAATGATGTTTCCTAGCACAAATAACACTGCTGAGTATGAAGCCTTGATTAATGGATTAAAGATCGCTATTGAATGGCATGTCGATGAGCTAAAGGTCTTTGGAGATTCACAGTTGGTTATTAATCAAGTGAATGACATCTATCAAATAAAAGATGAAAAACTGGTGCCTTATAAGAAGATGGTTGATGATATTAAGAAATAATTTGCACATGTTACTTTCCAACAAATTCCAGGGGCAGATAATAAAGCAGCCAATGCCATGGCTACTCTGGCTTCCATGTTACAAATGCCAAAAAATGACTCCAGACATGAATTCCTAGTGGAGACGTTATGCCACCCTGCCTATAATTCCCCTGAATCCCAGATGATCTATTCAGTCATTGGACATGACTCATCCTGCTACCATCATATTTACTCCTATCTTTGTGACCAGATTATTCCTGACAGTTACACTTGAAATGAGAAACATCACAGCTTAATCCGTAGTGCTTCACAGTTTTTCATTGTAGGTAACGACTTATATAGACGAGGTCTAGATGGTACGCTCCTTAGGTGTTTAGAAACTGATGAGTCTAAGCGTGTGTTAGTAGAGATGCATGAAGGCATCTTCAAATCTCACTCAAATGGTCTGACACTAGCTCGTAAAATTATTAGAACTGGTTACTATTGGCCGGATATGGAGAAAGAAGCTATACAATTTGCTAAATCTTGTAAACAATGCTAGCTTCATGGAGACCTGATCCATGCTCCTGCCAAGGAGCTCATTCATTTTGTCAGATTTTGGCCATTTCAGCAGTGGGCCTTTGACTTAGTGGGTCAGATACATCTGTCTTCTTCAAGGGGACATAAATACATCATCACTGCTACAAACTATTTCACCAAGTGGGTCGAGGCAGTGCCTCTCATCGTAGTTGATGGCAAGTCTGTGGCTATGTTTATACTAAAATACATCATTTGCAGATATGGTGTACCCTCATCAATAATCACTGACAATGGGGGGAAATTCAAGAACAAGGATCTAACAGATTTATGTACTAAGTTCAAAATCATTCAACACTGGTCCTCTATCCATTATCCCCAGGGTAATGGACAGGCAGAAGCTTCAAATAAGACTATTCTCAAAATCTTACATTGCACAGTACACAAATCTGGACGAGACTGACATCTCCAGATTAATCTAGTGTTATGGGCTTACCACACCAGTATACAGACACCAACAGGGGCCATGCCCTTTACTCTAGTTTATGGTGTAGATGCAGTGCTTCCTATTAAGGTTGAGATTCCTACCTTGCGAGTCTCTGTAAAGGGCCTCATTATTGATGATGATATCAGAATATCCCAGCTTCAAGAGCTTGAACTACTGGATGAATGTCAAAAAGTGGCATTCGATCATCTCCAAGCATATTAGAAGAGAATATCTAAGAGCTACAACAAGAAGGTCAGACCCAGGGAATTCCAAATGGTGATCTCGTCCTGAGAGAAAACCCCAAGAATCAACAACAGTGGGTCCAGAAAGGAAAATTTGAACCGAACTGGCTTGGTCCGTATGTTATCATTGCAGTGTTTGGGTTTGGTGCTTACCAGCTTTCTACCACAGAGGGGGAAAAACTCAAAGAGCCTATTAATGCTCTTCATCTAAAGAAGTTCTACAGTTGAGATGTCTTTTGAATGCTCATGTACATACTCCATTCTGAGAAAATTCTAAAACTAAGAAAATGTCCTAAAAAAATGATCATCTTGGTGAAAACCTGGCAAATAGGTGCTTTGATGTATCTATTATCCCGGTGAAAACTTGGCAAACAAGCGCCTTGATAATACCAAAAAAATAAAAAAATACAAAAAAATCAAAAAAAGAAAAAGTACAAAAAAATAAAAAAATAAAAATATAAAAAAAAATTAAAAAAGAGAAAAATGTGCCATTGATGAAAACCTGGTAAACAGGCGTCATGGTAGCAAAAATAGAATTTCTGCCAAGATGGTGAAAACATGGTAAACAAGCACCTCTTGTTCTGTAATGCTCTATCTATCGCGGCTTTCTTGAAATTTGCTCTCCTGCTTTCCTACTTTAGTTTTCTTTTTTGCTTTAGTTTGCTCGCTCATCAGTCATCTTCGAGATTTTTCTCGACTTCACATGGATTGAAAATGGTCACACTTGGGGGAATCTTCCTGGTCTAGGGGGCATTGTCCTATCTTTTGGAGTCTCTCCCCTCTTTGCATCAGCCACCAGTGGTTCTCACCGAGTCTGCCTACTGATGCCTAAATCTCAAATCGATCTTTATGCTTGAGAATCTTTCTTGCGTCAGTCACCAGTGGTTCTCGCTGCGTCTGCCTACCGTTGTTGTACTACTAAGATTTCTCATATCAACTCACTATCAACATATCTGACATCAATCCATTCAGTACTTGGGGGCATGGCTCCCCAGTTTGATCGCATCTTCGGTTTACACTTGAGTCAGTAATCTTGTCAGTTCTAAAGGACAACTATCTACTGGCACAAACTGGTGTTTCTCAACACCCCAATCAAATAGTGTTTTTCAACACTATCTTTGGACACATCTATGTTTTTTAACACACATTGGATATCTCACAATGTAAACATCTCTCAATAGCAATCAAACACATTGCACTCACAAGAACAACGGTGTTTTTCAACACCCCAAACATAGGCACATTCGTAAACTTTGAAATGTGCTGAGATATGATTGAATCTTTCTCTAAATGTTGTCTGTTCTCATGAATTTCATTAATATATTCTTTGTCTACTGCTTGTGGGTGTGGTTTCGATGATCCTACAGCGTCAAATAAATAGGGTGTATGTGATAAGAGCTCCTACATTAAGGTGGGAAAGCCTCACATCCCTCGATCTTGTTTATTTGTACGCCAAGGGGAGGTTGGAACTATTTCCTTGACTTTTATTGCTCTATTTGTTTACTTGTATATTCTTACTATATCAAACTGGTAACAATGTTCAGGTCACCTTGGCTTTTGTGCCCTGGTGCTTATGTTCATTTCCTACATTTTATCCGATGAAAGTCATATCCACATCCTCATGGTCGCAGTGGCACCAGTAAGGATTGTATTGACTCCGATGTTCCAAAATACTCGATGATGATAATTATGCGATGAGTCCAACAACCAAGTCCTAAGTTTGCATTTATCTTAGGCTTGCATTCACATTTTAATCTTGCATCGCGATATTTTTGATGCTCTCTTCATTGTCTTCTCATTCTTCGAAGGTCCTTATCTTTTGTCCTGGATTCCTCTCGACTGCACAAGTGTCCGGTACTCGCTCTCTATCTTCATTCATATTCTTTGGGTTAGTACCTATCGTATATTGCAATATCCTACATGAGATGATTAGTATCATTGCATTTCCATACATTCATTTGCATTTACATATCCATAAACATGTGCATCCATTATAAGCATAAATCAAATCATGCATAGCATTTATCCATCTAACATCTATCATTGCATACAGCAATAAAACATGTGCATAAACATTTGCATATTCATATATGGCATACATTTCTAATCTATACATCTAATCATATAGGAAACATCTCACAAGACATACAAATTTAAAGCAGTATATAAACGAGTACAATGATGCCAAAATCGAGCTCATATATATATCGATCGGTCAAATGTACAAGGGTGCTACTCGAGCTCAATATATCAAAATGGTGGTACAATAATGTATATCAATATATCTCATCTAGCCACTCCCACCTAGAGGAGGTGGAGGAGGTGGCCTGGCCTACTACTGAGGAGGTGCCTATGGTGGTGCCTATGGAGCGGCCCATGCCCCAACATACTCTAAAAAGGGCAGAACCTGGTCTGCTGCCTCAAGAACTGCGATCATGTATGCTGCATAGTAATAGGCTGATTGAGCAGCCTCATATCTCACCTCTATCTGAGCTCTAGCCAGTGCCTCCTACAATCCTCGGATCTCTTGGTCTCGCTCAGCCACTCGGGTCTCCTAGATGATCACCTGTGTATGGAAGTCATCTTGCTCCCTCTGTGCCTGTCTCACTCTCTCTTGACTCCACCTAAGAGCCTCCTATAGGTGTGCTACCTGTCCTACCGGTGGATCAACTATAAATGTATCAGCCATAATGGTATCCTCCCCCTGCTCAGTAGACCTCTCCTGAGTACCACTACTCCCTGCACCTGCATCTGATCCCATAAGTCTAGAAGGAATGGGAATCTATGAAGTCCTCAGCTATGTTCTCTGCTGAGGTGATACCTGCTGAGGTGGTGGCTGCTGTGCCTACTGCTATGGTGGTGGATGTACCACCTACTATAAATGTGGGCCCATGCCCACAGGATCTATAAATCTAGGGAAGGGGTGCGCTAAAATATGATCCCTATATGCAAGAGTCATCCCTGCATTCGTCACCCCTACTAAGTAATCCCACCTGGCTAGTGGTACCCAAGCATCTATCATGCTCTTGCCTCAGTCTAACTGTCTCTGCCAGCCCTTCTTCGTCTCATTGAGAAATGAGGCATATGTATAATAGTCCTGAGAGATGTCCTGGGGTCTCTCAAACTATCGTAAGACTTGTGTCAATAGGAAGCACTCTATAACACTGATGGTGCGCCTGATCAAAGGACATGAGTAGAACATATGTGGCAACTCATGCCATGCATCATCCAAAACCTCGGTGGCTTTCCATGGCTGCCATATAACTACTACCATGTCATCCAGTTGAGCTCACCACTGATCATCTTACCCAATGTTGGCTGAGTCATGGGACCTGCATATCTATAAATATATGGCTCTAAGGGCTGCCGAGTATCATGGAAAATTGGCCGACATATGGGAAGGTGCTCCCAGGCCCAAATCTGTAGGATGATGACTCCTGCTGCCATAGTCCATGCACCCCGATACACTATCTCATGCATCTCATGGTACATTTGTGCAAGCATACACTCACCCCATCTGAATCTCACTGTTGGTGTAGCTAACATCCTCTGCAGCATGACCCCCCAACCGCACTCCAATCCATGCTGACCTCGATCTGATACCAGGTAGAAACTCAGGAACAACGCCAAGACAACTACCAATGTATGATCTACGCTGTACCTGCTTGTCAAATCCTCCCAAGAGATGGCTCGACCCATCACCAGATCATCTTGGAAGATCACCCTCAACACCAGTGTACCTGTCGTCGGCTGGGTATCATACTCCACGTGAGCCCCATGGAATGGTACTCTCAGGCTCCTGTATATGTCCTTAGGAGTGACTGTCATCTCCCCCTACGACAAGTGGAATGTGTTTGTCTCCAAATGGAAACACTCGACAAGGGCACCCAATAGACCATGATTTACCCAAATATCAGGTGCATCATGAAGATATGATAAACCTAGCCCATCGAGATGGGCACCATCAGCATCTGACAGTCTCTGCAACAGCTATGACAGGCTGGTGTGAACGGAATACAATATCAGGGAATTCAACCTGCAAACCAAGCGACGATATTTGATCAGTATCTCAACATGATGGTTTTTCAAAGTAATGACAAAAAATGCAGCTATGAATCTATCCTAAACACAGTTCTGAGGCATTCTAACGGGCTGACTCTGCGACATCAAGGACGATAACTTTCTGGACTGATAAGGATTCCCATGCGAGAAAACTCTTTTCCCATGCGAGATTTCTATTTCGCGCGAGATAGGATCTCTTCTCGTGTGAGATTCCATCACTAGCGATGAAATCTCGTGCGACATCGACGCGCACCTCGCGTGAGCTCGCAGAGGGGCCCTGTGTGAGGAAGCCCTAACCCGTGCGAGGAATCCAATTTCTCGCGCGAGGGGTGACCTAGGCCGACGCGAGGGAACTATTTCCTTGCGCAAAATTTAACGTGACAGACTTAAAAAGCTTCAAAAACATGCTAAAATGATCTAAAAAAGCGATAAAAATTTGAAATGCAGGATGGCTTTTTGATTACTTACAGGTGCATCATACTCCGGTGGCCGGTCGTGTCATTGGGAGCGCTCGAATCGATGTGTACACATGAGAATGCTATCAATGTCAGCTGGAGCTCTCGCATTTGCTAAAGTCAAAAGTGAATAATGATTTGAAAATGACCCCTCCGGGCCTTATATAGCTTTTGACCTAATTTTCAAAAGTGCTTCATTTTCTGCGAAAATTGCACCCTTGGCTAAAGCAACCATTCTGAATCCATTTTTGGGATTGAAATCAAAATTTGACACTCCTAAGCAACTCGAAAAAGCATTTTAAAATTTTGGGACCGACGCGATCGGACGCTTGTGCAGTCAATTTTCTGACATCGCTTTCTTTTCAAAATCATCTCTTGTCATGATTTTCTTGACTTCTGCAATCTTTTCATCCTGTCGACTCTCGTCAATTTTGGTCAAACTTGGTCAACTACAGTCACACCTAGTCAACAGGACCTCCCGATCGCTCTAAATCCATTCTACCTTCTCTTGATTTATCTCTGATATCTCTGGATCTTCGATCTTGCTTCTATCTGCAATCTTTTGTTGTCAATAATCTTTCTGTTGTGTCATCTTTCGATTTCGCTCCCGAGGGGGTAGGATGATTACATCATTGAATCTTTCCACATCATTCTCGAATCAGTCTGATTTGAAGCAAAAGTCCCCATTGCTAGGGGAATCTCATCAGTTGGGGCATATTCAGTTTTTTGTACCTTATGGTCAAAATTGGATATTCCATGATCTTAAATATCTAGGGGCATCTAGATGCCTCGCATCTTGTCATTTATCTTTCTAGGTATGTGAGCAATCTAACTCGGATCCTCAAGAATCAAGCTTTGTTCTGAAGATGATTCTTGAAATCTCATTGGGTATTGGGGCAATCTAACCCTAATTCCTGAAAGTCATGCTTTGTTCTAAAGACGACCCTCAAAATCTCTTTTAGACCATAATCTGGGAAACCTAACTCGGATCTCGGAGGGCTAACCTTCATATTGGGGCAATCTAACCCTGATTCTAGAGATAGTCCTAAATCTTCATCAGCTATTAGTGGACATTGGGGCAATCTAACCCCTATTCTGATCTTCTCTCAAGTGGTATTTGGACTGTTGTCTTCGCAATCTAACTTAGACTTCAGAGAATCATGCTTCGTTCTGAAGATGATTCTAATTCTTGATCTGATCGGTGTCTTGGCAACCTAACCAAGACTTCTGAAATCTTCATCTTCACATCAGACTATTCTTTGAATCAACGCACTGCTCACAAATTAATTCAAAGAGGGGCAAAATGTAACACCCCAAAATTGGTACCTCACAATTCTAATGAATTTTGGTGCATTTTCTCATCATCGAAGTCCTATTGTACTAGGCAAATTCTCCTTCCTAATTGACTTTAATTGACTTAGTCTCAAATGCAGAAAACCTGAATTTGCATAAATCTTAGACTATATTTAATTCCTAAATTTTCAAGATGTATTAGCTAAAAATCCCTATGATTAATTAATTTAATTCTAAAGTCCTAAGTGCTTTTAAATTAAATTAATTCCACCCCCTTTAGCTAATACACATAAAAAAGAGTTGAATAATTATTTAATTATGTGAATGGATTATCCTAAAAAAGAATTCCATAATTCCATGTGAAAAGTCACTCATGTGGCAATAATTCCTTCATTTAATTAAATAAATCTTTCAATTTTGTCTCACCTTCCTCCATGGAGATGAAGAGTCGACTGTTTCTTTCCAAGAAACTCTTCATCCTCTTTCCAGGTTCTTCTATATTATGGACTTCATTTTCTTTATTTGAGAGGAGCAATTTTGAGAGTATCTAAACTATAGCCAATTCTTGTCTTAATTTTCTCTCACTTTCAAGCTTTTGTTGCATAATTTAGCTTAATTTCATTTAGAGTAATAGCATTTTTCACCTTAAATTAGTTTTCTTATACATCAAATAGCTTAATTCTATTATCTTTCCAAGTTCTTAGCTTAAAATATGCACTTTCATTCTTAGATTGTAATGGCATTTCTCACATAGAATAGTTTCAATTTTAGTTTTTATAATTCTTTAAAATCCTCCATTTTAGAAATGGTCATGGTTGTTGGCTCTCATTCTAAGAGTAATTGAAAAACCCCAACTAAATAGGAGGCAATAGGTCGATTCAATCAAATTTGTGGAATGGATAATTCATGTTCATTTTTGCAATTAGATGATTGAGAAATGACCATGTTGTGTTTGTGCCTGATTTAGAGGTCACTGTCAAGCACACACAACTTTGACTATAACACTGATGGTTACAAGCTCAAGTTGTTTCCAACAACATTGAAGGAGTCTTCCCTACGATGGTTTATGGGCTTAGGAGCTAATGCAACAACTAGCTAGGATGAGATGTAGACTCTGTTTATGCAAAAATACAAAGAGTATTGCAAGGGGGTGACTTGAGATGAGATGAAATTTTTTGAATGTCATAAAAGGAGGATAAAACTCTAGAGGACTATGTTAATGTTTCTTGTACAACATTCAGAATAATCCCCAACATGTGCTGGAGGAAGATTCACAGAAACTCATCTTCTTAAGGGGAGTAAATGATAGCTGCCTAGAAGCACAAGACCTCATGGCTGGAGGGGACATATCCCAATCTTCCTGGGATGACCTCAATAAAATTTGGCTCAACTAGTCACGATCAAATGTAAAGAAGAACATAGGATTTCAATCTACAGTCACCAAGGGGATCAAATCGGACATTTCCAAGCTGGAGATATCTAACATGCTATCAGATTTCAAGAAAGACATCATTATTGATGTTACTACACATATGGATACCATGACTGCCAAGAAGAAGCATGCAGATGCTGAAGCTTAGCTAGCTAAGTATTGTCCTCACTGCCACAAGAAAAAGAAAGATTGTGGGTGCAATCTGGTGGCAAACTTGGAGAATAAACACTTGCCTACTGAGTACACGAAGATAGAAGGAGATGATGAGCAAGTGTTTATTTGTTTCTGAACGTCAGCCATGGGATTCAAGACAAGGTATGCCTCAAGATCCTTTGAAATTTTCCTATCCTTATAATAGTCAATGGAAAAATGAAAATTATCAGAATCCTTCTTAGTACTGCCAACCTGTTTGGAATAACTAGTGGCCTAACCAACAACAAAATCAATGACCTAACCAACAGAAAAGCTAGTGGCCTCAGCCTCAAAATTAGTGGCAACCACCACAGGAGAATTGACAAAAAAATAACCAATGGAGAGGGCCTCCATAGTGTCCTAACCAAAATCTAGTTATCCACCATTACCACCTCCAATATCTCAACCTACAATAATGTTGCCTCCTACAATCACAAGTCCTAATCCAAATCCAACCCAATTACCTGCTCAACCACAACCTAATCCTAACAACAAGCAACAAAAACAAATAATGTATACTAATAATGCTCAGTAGTACCCTGACTATGCACTAGAGATATTTGATATCCATTTGAGATCCGATACCACTCTGCTTTCACCTGAACCTCCTATTATTACAAAATTTATAGACATTCCTGTAGCATCAACACCACTTCCAGAAGCTACACTGCAAAATACTGTGCAACCAACTGATATATCCAGAAAAATTGATGTTCACACCTCAGTTAATCCTCCCTTTCCACATAGGCTTAACATGGAAAAACCTATATCCCAATAAGAAATACCATTTGATATCCTTGAGTAGCTAAAAAACATGCATATCCAAATTCCTCTGTTCCAAGCTATCAAAGATGTTTCTCTTTATGTAAAAGCTATTAAGGAAGCATGCCTCAAAAATCCTGGATGAAAGAAAAAGGATCCTCAAACAGTCCATGTTATACACCAACTTGTAGATATCATGTTGGGAAAGATAGTTATACCAAAGTATTGTGACCCTGGAAGCCCAGTTATTGATTTGATAATTAATGGTCAGTCTATGAAAAATGCTTTAGTTGATTTGAGAACATCTATAAAAGTTATGACTAAGGATACAATGCATAGGTTGAGTATAGAGGGATTGAGAACCACTCCAACAGTGTTACAACTTGGAGACAGTTCCACTGTCACCCTAGATGGTATCATAGAGGATATAGTAGTCACCTTGGATTCCTGGGAATACCCTGCTGACTTCCTCATATTATCACCTAGAGTAAACTTTGCTGGCTATCTAATTATCCTTGGAAGACCTTGGTTAGCCACCACTGATTCCAATATTATTTTCAAATTAGGAAACGTGACAATTTCAAATGGCCGAGCAATAAAAAAGCTAGCATTATACCCTCCTGCCCAACCCCAACTAGATTTGAGTGATCCTATTTGGCCAGATTTGGGAGATGAGAAAGAAGAGCTAAATTCTGTTGCTCAGCTCATGATGTTACACAGACAATCCTTTCTTAAAATTCAAGAATAAGATGTGATACAAAGTATTCTTACCAATTAGTGTGTCATAAAAAAAGATGTTTCTGAAAGCTATGTTCTACAGTTGTGTACCTATGAGGACTGTGTCTATCCAACTAGCCCTGATACTATCCATCAGTTACTGCCTTATGAGATAACTACTATAACCACCCTAATTTGGTCTGCTCTGACCATAGACCCTATTTCCCTTAGTGTGATCATACCCCTAATTATGTCAAGAAAATTATTCAATTAATTGGCATAATTGTTTTAAATCAAATTTAATCTCCTAGTGATCTTATCACTAATTTACATTAATTGCCTTAGCCAATTAAATCAAATCAAATCAATTCAATCAAAATAATTAAATACATGGCTAAAGTAAATAATTAAAAAGAATTAAATAAAATCCTAATTACAACTCCTCACTTGCAAAATGGAAAGTCAATCCATTAGCGAATGAGAGTTAAATCACTTGGATCACCTCACATGGATCACCAAAGATTCAGTCTCCACCTCTCTTCACAAAGCAATCCAAACCTCTCATTCCTAAAATTCTTCCATAAAAGGAATTAATTTTGAGCTCAATGGGCCCCTAATTTTAGAATTTCATTTTGCAATCTTATGCTGCTCATATTCTTAGATATTTTAAATGAATTTTAGCTCACTACTCTTATAATTTCATAATCTTTCAATTGTAGCTCTAAAATAAACTTTGATTGAGCATTTATCTTGCATTTTAGTTAAATCTTCCATTCTAAGCATGATGTTGTCACTGATTTATGCATAACATGAGGGAAAATTATAACATATTACTCTTCCTAGATAGGGAGAAATATGTTAATTTTAGTGATGTATATGTGCTTTTCCTTTGATATTTTATGTTTATCTCACTAATGCAATGACATATTAAAGTGTTGTGTCGCAGCTAGTAGATCCACAAAATACACACACATTTCTGGCACCCACTGTGGGGCAAATCCTCAAATTTCTCCTCATTTTTAACTTCTCTTTGGCTGATTTGTGTTCTCTGTTTTTCAGGTTCAGAGTCGTCTTTAGTTGCCAAATCTTGCATGTAGGAAAGATCATCACATTCAGGAAAGGAAATCACATCCCAAATTTATGAAATCACATTTGGTGGATCCTGAATCGCATCTAGGGAAGACTCGCAACTGCTAAATATTTCCTCACCTTTAGTGTAAAGCCTCGCATCCATAACTATTAATAACATACAATAATTTTAGGCTCGCATTTGGTTGGTTAAATTGCAAATTTAAAAGTCTAACCACTAATCTTATAACCATGTCTATTTTTTTCCTTTAAACAACCTAACATTTGTTTGCAGGTTTCCGTTAGAGACCTTTTTCTCAAAAAGTTGGAAAGCAACTACTAACTTGTGGTTTGCAGGTTGTCGAATCGTTCAACTTGACTCTATTTGTTCAAAGATTTAAAAACTAAATACATTTTCCATCACTTAGTAAATTGGCCAGAGGATTATGCTCTTTTCCTTTAAGGAAAACCAAAAACTCACAAGTCAATTTAAGATTTGATAAGGAATTTAAGGAAATGAACAAAGCAAACTCACTTGTCTAAATTTCTAGGAAAGTAATTGAACAAGCTATTCACTAAATATTGTGGGTAAATGAACAAGCTCAATCTTTCTAATTTTTGGATAGAAAAATGAACAAGAAAAACACTAAATTTGTGGGAAAATGAACAAAGCTCAAATTGTCTAATTTTGGAAATGTAAATGAACAAGCAAATCACCTTAATTTGGGGAAAATGAACAAATTTTTTTTGCTTTCATATGATTTGTTCTTTCTTACAATAGGAACTTAAACTTAGTACTTGGTATCACTAGAGGATTTGCTCTTTTTCCCAAGTTGGAAGAATCAAAGACTCATCATGGGGGATTGAGTTTTGAGTTACAAAGTTTGAGGAAATGAACATGTTTGGTGTATTTGTGGGAGAAAATGGCATGGAATAAGAGAGTATTCTCTTCTTCTTTTGAATAATCAGAAATCTAGACTCCTAAGCTCGCCAATCCTTTTCATTACTTTCAAAAATACCAGAGGGCCTGCCAGTTGAGGAAAAAATCTCCTGGGATGACCCAAGTGAGGATAGGTTTACGCCAACCCTTCCAACTCACTATAATCAATATGCTTCCTTGTAGGCCAAAGCCTTGGAAGACGTAGTCAGTTTTATTCTTGAAATTGTGACATCATTCCTTGAACATGCTTGAGTGTGTGTAGAGCGGATCCACTTGAATATTACTTGCGAGACTACACACATTTGAGTACTCATAGGGATATACGCCTCAATTTTTCCTTGTACAATTTTATGGGGGACGATTGCGAATGGATGCCCATAATTACCAAATATTTGTAGTCAAACTACCCAGTTTATCTCCAAAAGGGTGATAATATTTGTGCAAGGAAAATAGTAATTGCCCCAAGATACTCATCATTTTGTGCCCTCACTTGAATTTGGATTCGGCTAATACAACATCATGACTGGATCCATTGTGTGCTTGGTGATGGCCGTATTCTAATTAGTATGTGAGTGTGTACTTGAGTCTATGAGCAAAGATTTTCATTCTATGCTTAGAATATAGGGAATAGGGAAAGTGTTTGATCACCCTTAACAAAAGAACATTGCTTGATGTGTCCTAAAAGCTCACTAAAAAGATAAACTCCTTGAAACAAGCAATAATTTTCATTCCCTTACATACATGTTGTTTACAACTCTGTGGAAAGTCTCAGAAAAACTTTGCTATCAGAACAAATTTCACATACTTCGAGACAAATAACTGACAAAACATGAAAAACCATCAGAGGCTCACTTTTGGTCTATCCTAGGTCACATCTGGTTGCAATATCCTGCATCTAGGGAACTTCATCATTTTTGGTCATTCCTGGCTCGCATGTAGGAAAGTTTCTCGCATACATAATTTCAAAGCTTTCATATTGCATTTCAAATTTCACATCTGGTATAACATAGCTTGCATTTAGGGAGTCACATCTTGGACAGTGGGTACTTGCACATGTGCCTCTCATAGAAACTTGGTTTTTTTGGATACCCTTTTGGCTCTTCAATATGGTTCTGTTGCTCTTATTGGCCTGTCTGTCACTGTTTCACAATCTTCTTAGAAGACTACCTTACATGTCCTTTTTGGATTTTCATAATTGGTCCCTAAATGTGTGGTATACTCACTTATCAAAACCTCTTGATTCCCAACTCACTATCAGGGCATTCTAATCCTCTAACACTGGAGTCATTTACTCACAACAAACACAAACACACTTCCACTACTTGGACACCCTTACTCAGACAATTTGGAATCCTATTTGACACTATTGGAAATCCTTTAACGAAGTTGAGACCCAACTTTCATGGGTAACACAAGATGCAATAAATACCTTGTTGATGAATCATAAATACTTCCTAGATTACTTCAATTTCAACAAGGAGAGACATCTTGCAATCCCTTATACGATCAAGACCCACCTTCAATGGAAGCTCCTCATCAAGGATGTAGTACAACTTTTGAAGAATACAACTATGGACAAGACCAAAATAAAAGAGAGAGTAGTCACAAAGAACAAAATATTGGTCATCCTTTGTTTGACTCGGATAGTGATGAAGATATATCCAAAGAAGAGTACAACACGCTCAAACAAAGTATAATTCCAAAGGACATTAGATAAAATTATTGGTGAAGACAAGGAGAAATATTTCCTACACCTAGCTTCTCTTGGGGTAAGACTTCCCAAAGACTATAAAGTTATAAGACTAAAGGAAAAAGAGGTACCTACACCTATTTCTATTCTCACCAAACAATTGACCTTAATGCAATCTGAACTTGAAACACTCAAGCAAGAAAAGGTCAAACCAACAAAAAAATACTCTTTGGAACATATATGTCCATTTCCTTTTGACAAGAGTATCAACATGGTTCTGTTTCCTCCTAACATGGAAAGACCAAAATATGACAAGTACATGGGAGAAACTGATCCTCATGACCATGTTAGAGATTTTTGTGCTCTAAGCATTGAGTACATTCATGAACCTACCTATTTAATGAGGCTATTTCTAGGAAGTCTAGGCAGAAATGCTATGGAGTGGTTCTCCAAAATTACACCTAGTGTGCAATATTTTGAGGAGTTAATACAAAGATTTTTCCAACATTACTCCTATAATATACAACATAACGCAACCATGATGGACCTTTGTAGCACAAAGCAACAAACCAGTGAATCCTTTACACACTTTTTACAAAGGTGGAGGAAAATCTTTGCAAGGTACTCAAGAGCAATACTCGAATCAGAAAAGATGGAAATATTCATTAACAACTTGGTACCCAAAATGAACTATGCTTTGTATATGAAAGATTCACCAAGTTTTGATAGGATGATAAAAAATGCTATTCGTGCAGTAGATGTCATGGTTAAGAAAGGAGAAATCACAATCAAAAGTGATAACAAATATAACAACTACAACAAAAAACCTAAACGGTGGAACAATAATAAAAATGTTGTTAGTGACGGGTTGGTAGAAGCATCCAATGCTAATCCTAAACCAGTGGTGTTCAATCTAAAAAAAATCTTACAAGAGAACAAAGAAGCTAAGGTAAAAACCACAATACCAAGAGAAAACAATGAAAACAACAAGAGTAAACCATGGACTAGACCTCAAAGAACATTTACTCCATTGGGAGAACCTCTTGAGACAGTTTTCTAGACACTCTTGGATAATAAATTCCTCACAATTCTCGATTCAAAACCTTTGGAACTGGAAGGTAAACCAATATGGTGGAATGAAAATTCCTATTGTGTCTATAATAAAAAAAAGGACACAAAACTAATGACTGTCTTAAGCTCAAGCACGTTATACAAGACCTTATTGAAGGAGGCAAAATGAAGGTGGAAGGAGATACCACTAATAAAGATCATACGACATTTAACAAACCATTTCCTAACTACGAAAGCTTCTAAAGGAAAAGGAAACGAAGTAAATTACACCTACTCCAATAATGATAATGTGACCAACATGTTGGACATTAAATACAAATCAATCAATGTGATCACTATTAAGGGTGCTAAAGACACATGAACACAATAAAAAATGGTGACTCGAAGCCAAGCACAAGTCACAATAAAAGGAGCTAACTCCTCAATGAAGAAAGAGACATCCTCTAAAGTACATGTTGTCATAATTCCCAAACCAACAGAAACAAGACAAACAATTACTATACCATCTGCAAACTATAACTTGGTAGACGAGTTGCAAAGAACCTCAGCTCAGATTTCTATATTTGAGTTACTCAAGATCTCTTTAGTGCATAGGGAAGTTATTGAACAAGCCCTACATTCCACAGATGTTCCAAAAGACATTGATGTAGACAAGTTCTAGGCAATGATCAATCATATTTCAGCTCCACATTACCTCTCCTTTTCAGAAGAAGATGACAAATCATTGACTCATCCTCATAACCAACCCCTTCACATTGAATTCTTGATTCACAAATCCTATGTCAAATGTGTATTGATAGATGGAGGCGCAAGGTTGAAAATATGTACTTTCAATCTAATCAAGAAGTTGGGTCTTTCAGAAAAAACCATTGATTCAAGAAGTAAGATAACTATCAAGGCTTATGATGAAGAAGAAAGATCATCTAAAGGAGTCATTATTTTACCAATCATAATAGGACCAATTGAATGAAATGTGATTTGTCAAGTTCTCAATCTACCTTTGGCCTATAACATTTTACTAGGTAGACCTTGGATACATGAAATGCAAGCAGTGCCATCTACCTACCACTAATGCATCAAATTCTCACATAATGGGGTGGAAGTAACAATTCCTACATATTCAAGCTATACTTGCAACAATGTTAAAGAAGATAGTATGAATCCCCATAATAAGGAACTCCCAAAATAATCTATACCTGAAACTTCTAAAGACATGGTGATGAGAAGATTTGGAAAGACATTAAAAATTGAAGAAACCAGCATGGGAGAATACAAATTAGACATGACACCATCATTGACTAACATTCCTGTGTCTCCAGGATCTTATGGAAAACCTTCCTCATCTTTCACACCTACTACATCAAAAGAAAAAGATATTAACAAACCAACTAGCATGGTTAGAGCCTCTACTTCTCAAGAGGATGAATAAGAAGATAAAGGAGTCTCAGCTTGGCTTTATAAAGGAGAACATAGAGAAAATGAGGTAAAACATGTGGAGATATCCCCAAAAAAGTATGGTAAAGGATATGACCTTCTCAAAAAATGGGATATAAAGGGAAGGGTCCTTTAGAAGATAAAGGAAAATGACTTGTTGAGCCTATACACATGGAATTCAGAAACACCAAAGACAAAACATGATTAGGTTTCAATAACAAATTAGAAAATGCTACTTCAAGAGATGGTTCAATCTTTGATAAAGGAAGTGATGATGAAGAAGAAGAAACAACATTGGAACCATGGACATATGAAAGATTATTACACAGTGGTACAGAGTATCCTGAATATCAAGGAGAAAGATATGTACCTACTTTTTTTCCACAAGATTGAAACAAGAGCATCATGTTCCTTTGTTTCCACAAACTGATGTCCAAGAAATAGAAGAAACAACAAAAGACTCTCCAGAAGTCTAATAGATAGAAGAAACTCATGAATAAATACCCCAACAACAAGATGTACATCCTAACTGGGGGCAATTGGTCACAATTTCACATGTCCTAGACTTACCTCACTTTGATCTACAAGTGGCTAATAGGGTACATCAGGTAATTATTCCTGAGTTCTTGAATAGATCTGATGATGAAATAAAAGACTCACATGATTATGAATGGGATAACCTATCTGATGCTCCATGGACATTGAGGTAGACGTGATTCACAAATTTTCATCTCTATTGGAGAGTGGAGAGAGTTCTAACACTTCCCCTAACACTATTGTCCCAGAGCCAGATGAGATACCACTACCTAGGATTGTTGATGAAGATACTAGTGATTTACTAGGTCTAGAGGACATTCAAAGAATACAAGATACGAGTTTAAATTTGATGAGAGAAGAAGAATAAATATCAACTAATGATTTTCTAGAGTTAGGTCTGCAAATTACTAACAACGACCCTATTAATGACAATTTGACTCTTAATGATCTAAATGTTGTAGAAGCTAACTTAATGGAACATGTCTTGTTAGTTAATAGTCTTGACACTGATGCAATGTTGTCCTTACCAAAATTCGAATCATTATCCTTTGTAAACCCTGACTTAATTGATTGGACCAATTCAGATCCTACTCCTATCATGAACTTTCCCAATGACTATACTTTGGCCTGTTATCTAGATGCTTGTGAACCTTATCCTTCTTCCACCAATACAAGGAGCACAAAAATGACAGAGGAGGATATCAAGTTTCTTAGTCACAAATTGAAAAATAAAAAGAAGAAAAGAACTGATGGTGAAAACCACGTTGTGGCAGTATCAAATTCTAAAAAAGTAAAAATAAAAGATGTATCTGATGGTGAAAACCTCTCAAAGGCACCAAAAGATGAGATTCTTGATATCCGCCCTGAGAACTTTCAAGAAAGATCTTTAATTCTGATAGAACTGACACAACCAGTTAACTTGGGAACAACAAAAGCTCCTTAATTTGTTCACCTGGCACAATTATTATAAGAAGAAGAAAAGGTACAATTCACTAAATTCCTCAAAGAGAAGAAGATCAAATTTGCATGGTGTTACACTGATATGCCTGGAATCAATCCTGAATTAATAATGCATCATTTATCTATAGCTCCTAGAATCAAACCCGTAAAACAAAAATTGCGGAAGATGCATACACATGTTGCATTATTAGTGAAAGAAGAGCTGGAAAAACTATTAAAAGTTGGATTCATAAGAGTCATCTCTTATGAAGGATGGATTTATAATGTGGTACCAATTTCTAAAATAGATAAATCTATCAGGATCTGCACATACTTTAGAGACCTAAACAAAGCTTGTCCTGAAGATGATTTTTGGATGCCAAATATTGATATGATTATAGATCTCACAATGGGGTATCAGATGTATTCTCTTATGGATGGATTCTCAAGCTATAACCAAAATAAGATCGCTCTTGAGGACCAAGAAAAGACAACATTTACATGCACATGGGGGACATTTTGCTGGAACGTCATGCCATTTATACCGAATATTGCTAGCGCTACATACCAAAGAGCTATGAAAACAATCTTCCATGACATGATACACAAAAACATGGAGGACTATGTGGACGATACATTAGCCATGTCAAAAATAAGAACAAATCACATTGAAGACTTGAGAAAGATACTAGAATGTATGGAGCAATTTCAACTCAGAATTAATCCAAAGAAATGTGAATTTGGAGTCCAATCAGGGGAACTCTTAGGGTTTATTGTATTAGCTAAAGGAATCGAGGTGGACCCTAAAAATGTAAAAGCTATAATGGAAATGTCACCTCCTTGCAATATCAGTCAAATGAGGATGCTTCAAGGAAGACTCTAGTCCATAAGGAGATTTATGTCACAACTAGTAGATAGAGCGCAACCTTTCACAAAACTGCTACACAAAGGTGTTACTTTCAAATAGGATGAGCATTGTAAAAACAACTTCAAACAATTAAAAGATTACTTGGCTACTCCTCCCATTCTTATGGCGCCTATTCATGGGAAACCACTACTCCTCAATATCTCAGCTATGGCTACATCGCTCGGAGTATTGCTAGCACAAGAGGATGAAAACAAAAAGGAAAGAGCGATCTATTATATCAACATGACCTTGGTGTCTAATGAACTCAATTACAGTATTATTGAAAAATCTTGCTTAGGGGTTGTCTTTGTATCCCATAAACTAAGACACTACATGCTTTCACATACAGTGAAACTTATTGCAAAAATAGATCCTCTCAAATATCTCCTGAGTAAAACAACATTGACAGGAAGACTAGCAAAATGGGTCTTAATTCTAAGTGAATTTGATATTGAGTATGTGGATAGAAGAGCTATCAAAGGATAAGTCCTTGCAGATTAACTAGTTGATTCACCATTGCAAGATGATGCACCTTTGATAATTGAATTTCCTGATGAAACAATCATGCACTTAACTGAATATCCATGGAAGATGTATTTTGATAGTTCTTTCACACAACAAGGATCTGGAGCAGGGGTTCTATTTATCACTCCTCAAGGCTACAAAATACCCAAGGCTACAAAATACCCAAGGCATATAAACTAATATTTCCATGCATGAATAACATCTCAGAATATGAAGCATTGGTAAATGGACTCAAGCTTTCTATGGAATGGAAAATTGTAGAGTTACATGTGTATGGTTATTCTCAGCTCATTATAAACCAAGTAAATGGAGATTATCAGACTAAAGATGAGAAAATAATGCCTTACAAACAACTAGTTTAAGACTTGAAAAATTAATTTGTCTTCATCACATTCCAAAAAATACCAAGACTGGAAAATAAAGTTGTAGATGCTATGGCTACACTAGCATCCATGTTACAACTGGAAGAGCATCAATTTCGATATGACTTCTTGGTGGAAGAATTATCCTTTCTAGCCTTTGATACACCTGAATCCCAAGTAATTTGTGATTTAAATGCCCAAGATCAATCCCGATATGCCAAAGTAATTGCTTATCTTATTGATCAAACCTTACCCAATGGCCTATCAAGAAATGAAAAAAAAGCTTTAATTAGGACAACATCACGTTATGTCCTCATCACTACTAAATTATATAGACGAGGCCTTGACAGTATGCTTCTTAGGTGTTTAGAACAAGAAGAGTCTGACCATGCATCAAGAGAGGTTCACAAAGGTGTATGTGGATCACATTCAAATGAATTTTCATTAGATAAGAAACTATTAAGAGTTGGCTACTACTGGACTACAATGGAAAAAGATGTTGTTCAATTTTCCAAAACATGTCATGAATGTCAAACACATGTAAACCTTATCCATTCTCCAACCAGATAACTCATACCTTTTATAACACATTAGCCATTTCAACAATGGACCTTTGATCTTGTTGGACAGATCTATCCTATTTCTTCAAGTGGACATAAGTACATCATTACGACCACTGATTATTTCACTAAGTGGGTTGAGGTCGTGCCGCTAATCAAAGCCACTAACAAATAGGTTACTATGTTCATCTTGAACTACATCATTTGTAGGTATGGGATACCCTCTTCTATTGTAACAAATAATGGGGGTCAGTTCAAAAACCAAAATATCGAGGACCTTTGTATAGAGTTTCATATCACTCAGCATTGTTCTTCAATCTATTATCCTCAAGGTAATGGACAAGCTGAGGATTAAAACAAAAACATTCTAAAAATATTACATAGAACCGTGAGTAAGTCTCGTAGAGACTGGCATTTGCAACTAAATCTGGCATTATGGGCCTATAGAACAAGTATCTAAACACCAAATGGAGCCACACCATTTTCTCTAGTCTATGGCGTAGAAGCAGTGCTACCCATTGAAGTAGAAATTCAATCTTTGTGACTATCTCTCCAAGGTCTTGTTATAGATGAATAGTATCACATTGATAGGGTTCATGCACTAGAACTACATGATGAGCATAGGAAACAAGCATTTGATCATCTCAAAGTGTACAAAAAATGAATGTCAAAAGGGTACAATAAGAAGGTAAAACCATGACAATTTCAAGTGGGGGATCTCATTCTCAAAGAGAATCCTAAAAACTAGCTAAATAGAAAAAAAAGGCAATTTTCAACCCAATTGGCTGGGGCCTTATGTTATTAATCCAACCTTTGGGTCTGGAGCCTATCAGCTAGCTACACCTGAGGAATATGTTCTTCTTAATCCCATTAATACTCTACACTTGAAGCGGTTCAATGCTTGACATCTGGCTGACAAAGTCTGTGCAATGAAAGATTCTCAGAAAGATACCAAAAAAATTAAAAAAATTGATCTTGAAGAAATCCAAAAATAGTGGAAAAAGTCTTGAAAAAAGGTATGCTTTGTGAAAACCTGGAAAACAGACACCTTGATACTAACAAAAAATAAGAACAAGAAAAAAAGAACAAAAAATTTGAAAAAGAGAAAAGTGCCTTGGCAAAAACCTGGCAAACATGCATCTTGGTAGCAAAAATAAAAATCTTTGCCGAGTGGTGAAAACCTATAAACAGGTGTCACTTGTACTTTGTGCTCCATCTATCAATGCATTATTGATACTAATCCTGTACAATCACACTTGTGCTATTGGTTGACTCCGATTCCTTACAAATGTCATATCCTTGCTTGGGATTTGTCTGCATTTGCGTCTTAGGAATAATCATTCTGCACTGGGGGAATCTTTGCTAGCATGTTCAGTCTGCATCTGCTAGGTTTTCCTAGTTCCTGTCTAGGATGGTTTGCCTCTCAAAACAATATTTCTCAATACTTGCATCAAAATTTCACTATCACAAACAAGGGTGTTTCTTCAACACCACCTGCCTGTAACAAATGTCATACTGGTGTTTCTCAACACTTAAACCACTAGTGTTTCTCAACACTGTAATCAACAGTGTTCCTAAACACTACATTAGATTGCAATTGCTAACAAAGTTAATCTCATATACTCAGACATGAATAACATATTGCTTGATTCCAAGTTCTGATTGATGATACTCTACTGTGCTTGAAAAATGAATCAACAATATTTCTCAATACTACTTAAACATATAGAGTGATCTTGGTTTGATTATGACTCTTTTATGTTTTGATGATGTTTCAAACTAGGGGCATGTAAGAAGTTATGAATTTTCTTTGATTGATTATCAATTGGTGATTGTTATGTCTTTCGAGTTACTCCATGATGTCTATTCAAAGACAAATATTTGCAAGGACAGGGGGCATAATATTTTATTGGTTTTCTGTGTATGGTGATTGTTTCAATGATCCTATAAATTTCACTTAACTTGGATGTTTATGGTAAGAGCTGCCAACACGAGCGGATAGCTGCATATATCTCGATCCTTGTTATGTGTAAACTACGGTGAGGTTGAACCAATTTCCTTGTTTGTTTCTAAATTAGATTCTAAGTAAGGTGTATGACACATTATGTACCCAAGGATATGAATATTGAAGGTCATTGCGGGTAATATATCTTACATTACACATGAACATAAGCTGATTCTTAAAAGCAAAATGAGATAACTGACTAGTCATCCTGGCCTCTATTCCTTGATGCTTAGGTTTATTTTTGACATTGCATCCAATACACATAGTATTCATACTTTTATGATACCTTATGGGTATTAGGGATAGTTTTACTATCCGATGATGTCCATTACAAAAATTCCCAATGATGATAAAATGCTATAATGTATACAAATCAGTGACAGTCCTAAGATCCTGCATATAGCTGCATTTACAGATTGCATGATTTATTTTTTAGAACAACATAAAGATTTGAGCTCAAAATGATTTCCTGGTTCATCCGAAATCCAATTTAACTACATAATCTATATTAATGATATTATTGTCATTGCATATCCATGGCATACATTCTACATTCATAAAAGAGAAAAAGAAAATACAAAAACAAAGCATTCAAGCATTGCATTTATTTTACATCCTAAGTGCATCCATACATATATTTGCATAAAGAAAATATCAAAAACATACATTTGCATATTCATCTAGAATCATCTAAACACATTTATATATCAATAATAAATCAAATAGCATAGATGATGTTATCACATGAATCTATTCTAAACTCATCAAGAGACCAAGTACATAATCACATATGTATCAATCTAAAAATATATAAAAACAAGAGAACCCATGAACATACCAAGATCAAGAACAACTATCTCAGATATATCAATGATGGAAAATATCAAAAGTGGAATTGTCTACAAAAGAATATCAGTGTGAGCACAATGAAACATATATACATGTATAAAAGTCTGCAGTACAATGGATGATCTTAGAAGGATTAATATATATAAAATGTCTCAAAATATCACAAGAATAGTATCAGGTCTGATTGCCACCCTCTCCTTGATCTAGAGGAGGATGAGGAGGTGGTGTAGGATGAGCTAATGGAGGCATCTCTCCCTCTGATTGCTGTGCCACTTGAGAATAGGAAATATCTCTCTGTCCCTCTGGAACTGCTGCATAATATAAACCAAATTAGTAAGCAGCTCTCTGGCCCTGATGAGTCACTATATGGGCCTATGTATCTCGCTTTGATATAAGAATATAACCTTTTCATTCTCTCTCTGATCTCAAATGCATAAGATGACTATCTCTATCAGCCAGTAAAGCCTCTAAAGTGGTGATCCTAGCCCTGACTGCTCACGCTCCCGCTGAAACTGAGATAAAGCATCACCATCTCTACTAGTATCTCTACCTGTATTCTTGGGTGGATTCTATCCAGGAGGTCCACCTCCTCCACTAGGTACCTTTCCTGAGGGTCTTTGCTGCTCTCTAGTTAGCAATGGACCTGGATCTCTCCGTGGAGACACAAAATTGAAGCAAGTCTGTCTACCATTGGCACCCTCTTTGCTACCACCCACGACACCACCACCCTGATCATCTCCATCATCTCCATCATCTGGGCCATGACCTCTGTCTGGAGGAGGCCACCTACCATCTCTCCCTCTGTATCTCCCTCCATCTCTCCCCCCACCTCTCCGATCTCTCTGGGTTCCACCTTTGCCTTTAACAGGTCTATCATCAGCCAAATCATAATCTAAAGGATCCTCTATGCGAGGAGTTATCTTCTTAGGAGATATGAACTATGGAAAGGGATACTATAACATGTGTACAAGATAACCATCAGAAACAACCTACATCTGCAACCTCTAGAAGATAATCCCACCCAACTGTGACCATCTGACTGATCTCCAGGTGAGTAGTCTCGTATACCAATCTGGCCCCCCAAAGATTGCTCCTCATCACAAATCTAGGCATAAGCTGTCAAATCATGTGATTGGCCATGTACACGACCATACTATCTTAGAACAAGTGTAAATATAAATCACTCTATTATATATGAGGTACATCCAATCAAATACCTACTCTGAAAGAAATATTGCATCTGTTGCTTATTTGAGGCCCACTCCTCACAATCTAGGTAGGGTCGCCATATCACAATAGTCATATCATCAAACAATCAATGCCAGTACTCTACCTTTCCTAGATGGGGCTGCTAAATCAATCCAAAACACATATAAACATAAGGCTTCTGAGCTAATCACTGCCTATCTACTATCATCCGTGTCACAGGGATATGCTCCCAACCCAGATCTGTAAAACTAGGATCGCTACAGTCATGCTGTAAGAGTACTCATAGAATATCTCATGGAGCTCTTGATATATGTGTGATCATATGCAGCTGCCCCAGCTAAATCTACAGGATGATACATCTACTCTAGTGTCTCCACCCAGCCGCACATAAAACCATGCTCTCCTCTATCAGGCATGAGGATGCCTCCAATCAATCTAGCCAGATATATAGGTAAATGATCATAGTGATTGCACATGTAGTCCCATGCAAGATAGAAACAAACTATGGTCTAGCCTTCAAAGTACCTCTGAGCCAATGTAATGGCTATCACAGAATGAGACTCAAACTGTACCTGTCGACCCATCACTAGAATATGTAAAATGCACCACACATCCTAAGGTGTGAATGTCATATCATCGGTTAGGAGATGAAAGGTGTTGTGCTCTGAATGCCATCTCTCGACAAGCACTGTCAACAACCCCTGATTTACTCTGATATTAGGTAAATCTATAAGTGAAACTAATCCTATACGGGCTACAATCTGTAACTCTGCATTTGTCAAAGATCGAGACAAAGCAAGGACTCATCTTGGATAAGGTCCTTGAAAGGACACTACCTCAAAATCATTATGTCCACAGAACACAAATACAGGTTCAAATCAGTATTCTATCTAAGGCAACTACATAGAAAAGATATTAGATAAGTCTTTTTGGTCTTCAGACAGTGAAAAATAGTTAAAATTGGATAAAATATAACTCCAAAATAGAAAATGACTATGTTTTTACAGGGTGCGATCCTTTATACTAGATGCAATTCACAATTTCTCAGATGCGATGGGGCATCTAGGAAGTGATCCTGTTTGGACAGGATGCGATGTGGGCCGCGGGGTGCGATCCTATTTTCATAGGATGCAACCAACTTCAAAGGTTGCCAAGATTTACACTAAGCGACACAAGAATTCCTAACAAGGTGCGATCCAAAATTTATGGGATGTGATGCAGGATTTGGGGTAAAAATGGGATGTGACACAAGATTAATTGGACATGATCTCGTATACGAGGTGCAATGGAGAATTGAAAGCTACATAAAGTTTGCAAAAAAGGACAAAATGGAAACTGAAAACATGGAAAGGTAGGTTTTGAGGTACTCACCAGTGGTGCGTAATTGGCTGGGCACCGATGTTGATGTGTGAGCTTGAATCAATGCTTCTCCATGGGGACCACCATCTTCTCTATAGAGCTCTTAATTTACTGAGGATAAAAGTGAAAATGAATGGGTAAAAAGTGAATTTGACCTTTTTGAGCTATTTAAGAGCTTGAGAACTCCTCTTGGACTATCAAAATTCAATTTTGTTCTTCTTTGATCAATCGGGAACGAAATTGAACGCGTAGACGATGTTTTCTACAACATTTTACAGATTTTATGACAACTTCCCAAAAATGCAAAATTGCTAAACATGTTCCAAAAATGATTTGCAGGCTTTACGCAATTAGTTTTCTAGGTTCTCTATCACCACATTGTACATTATTCATTAAAATATTGGTCCTACACCATGTTATCAGACTTAGAACTTACATTTTAATGTAATTAACTTGGTGAAACTGTATTTTCTCTTAGCACACCTTCGCTTCTTCATTTCTTCTAGTTGATTGTTTCTCAATTCAATTGATTAGTTCAAGTGATATATCATTCTATAGAGGGATTTTATTATTTTTCCTTTGATTTAATTCTAGAGGGGGCATGATCACACTTAAAATCAAACAAATTCTTTCTCATAAGCATTAAAATGACTTCAACATCAAAAGACTAGGGGCATGGCAATTTCCTTCGATCAAGTCGGGACTGTTGGATAGAAGGTTTTGATTCTCACAAGCTGGATATCTATGTCTACATATTCTAAGATCTTTATTAAGATCCTGCTAGCTTCATACTAACTTTCATTCAATCAATTTTAGAGTCATTATTATCAATTCTCATTCGATCAAGTTCAGATCAGATGTCAAGAACACAACCTGTCTCTCAACAGTGAATTTTTTTTCATGATGATGTAGGAAGGAGTAGTGCTTGGATATTTCATCTCAGAAGTTGGAATCCAGGTAGACCCTACAAAAATAGAGGTAATTCTCACATTGCCTACACCTACTAAGAAAAAAGATGTTAGATCTTTCTTAGGAAATGCTGGCTATTATATATGTTTCATTCAAAATTTTAGTCAAATAGCTAGTCCTTTGTACACCTTGCTTACAAAAGAGGCCGAGTTTGCATGGACATCATCCTGTGAGGAATCCTTCTTGCAGCTCAAGTCACTTCTAACAATTGCACTAGTACTTAGAGGGCCTGATTGGTCTTTACCATTCCACATACATATAGATTCTTCTAACTATGCAATAGGTGTCGTCTTAGGAAAAAATTCTAGTAACCTTGAAAATGCAATTTACTATATCAGCAAGAGCTTACATGGACCAGAGTTAAATTACATAGTGACTGAAAAAGAATTACTGGCAGTAGTTTATGCTCTAAATAAATTCTACCATTATGTAACAAGCTATCCCATCTTTGTTCATACTAACCATGTAGCAATCAAGTATCTCATGAACAAACCTACCATCTCAGGCATGTTAGCAAGATGGATTCTTCTTTTGCAGGAATTTGACATAACCATCATTGAAAATCCAGGGAAGGCAAATGTAGTAGTTGATTATCTATCTAGAATTCATCATGCTGACAGAGATACTACTGTGATAGATGAAACATTCCCTAATGAGCACTTGTTTCATATTGGTGTCAAAAATCCATGGTATGCTAATATAGCTAACTACCTTGCAGCAGACAAAGTGCCAACACACTGCTCTCTTAAGGACAAGAGAATGCTTGTTGAGAAAAGCTTCCAACTCTCTTGGATTAACAACACCTTGTTTTACACTGGTCCAAACCAAGTCATGAGGAGGTGTGTGAGGGAAGATGAGACATATGATATCCTCCATGGTTGTCATGACAAGCCACGTGGAGGACACTTTGCATCAAAGAGGAAAACTTTGAATATTTTAACAACATGTTACTACTGGCCCACACTTCACAAGGATGTAGCCAACTATACAAGAAAATTTGATAAATGCAAGAGGATGGGTCATCCAACCAAATTAGATGAAATGACCTTACATCCACTAGTGGTGGTAACATCATTTGACAAATGGGGCATGGATTTTATTGGTCTAATAAATCCTCCCTCTAATGGGAAATCCTACATCTTGGTGTGCACTGATTATCTAACCAAATGGATATAAGTAAAGGCCATGAAGCACACAAGGGATCATAAGGTAGCAAAATTTTTGTATGAGGAAATCTTCACCAGATATGGAGTGCCAAGAGAGCTTGTGTAACTGATCAGGGGGCACAATTTACATCACATTTGATAACAGAGCTCATGAAGGAATACAATATCAGACATCAAAAGTCTAGTACCTATCATCCTCAGGCCAATGGACATGCGTAAGTTACAAATAAAGAGATTGAAGCCATTTTAACAAAGATAGTTCATCTACACCACTGAGACTGGAGCAGCCGACTCTCAGAAGCAGTTTGGGCATACCAAACAACATGGAAGACCACCACAGGGTTCACTCCATTTGAGTTATTAAATGGGAAAGAAAAAATGTTACCAATTGAATTTGAGCACAAAAAATTGTGTACAGTGCTGGAGTTAAACATTGACCTTCCTGCAGCAAAAAAAGAGCAACTGCTACATCTCAATTCCTTGGATAAAATGCACAAATCTGCATTGGAGCACACAAAGATAACACAGAAGCAGAGGAAGAAGTGACATGACTCCCATATTAAAAACAAATAGTTCCAAGTAGGTAATTGGGAATTGTTGTATGATTCTAGATTCAAATAGATACCAGGCAAGCTACAGACGTGATGGCTGGGCCCATATGCAATTGACTATGTCTTTGACGATGGAGCCATCCAGTTAACAACCATCGACCCAATGCAATTCAAATTACTGGTCAATGGACATCAGCTATGCCTATATCATTAGCCATAGACAAAATATGAGTTCCTGCAGTAGTTTCGAGATAATACTTCAACAAAGAAACAAGTAATAATTCCTGCAGCAGAGGGTGCAAAAATTCTTCCTGCAGCTTCAACATAGCATTCCGTCAAGTATTCCCATAATAAAAGCTTCATGTCAAAATAAGTTCATTCTTTCATTCACTTTCTTTATTCTTATTTTCAACCCATTTTATTTCTCTACCTACCACCCACTCATCCTCCACGTCATCACCTCCTTTCAAATTTCTATGTTCCAAATAAGAGCCACGTTAGTTGACAAATGAAGCCACCAGAATTGTTCCACTCTCGCCACCTTTTTCTTGCACGTGCAGTAATCGAATGACAGGTATAAATTTTCAAATTTATTTCCACTTTTAGTACATAGATTTTGGTGATTATATCTAGTACTATAATAAATGAATGATTACGATATTCAGCCAGTTTCGCACCCCACGCCAAGTGTGACAAGTGTGGACACTTGTCTTAGTTTTGTAGGGGGCAGGGAAGTGTATTAAGTTTTAATGTCATTTCTAATTGTCCTTTTCATTTCTCATAAAGATTACCCGTCACTTCAAAACTGTACTTACACCTTGTGTCATGAAGTCCCTTTATTTTCTCACACAATTGTCGTGCTATAATCCCCGAATAAACCTAGATTTTCTAAACTTGATGTGACTAAAAAACCAATAATTAAACTATGTGGCAACTCACAGTTAGAGTTATAATTTCTTCTGTTAAGCACCATTATCATTGTTCATGTCAAGATTACAATAAAAGGCCTGTGTTTTCAAGAAGAGCAGTTTGAAATTCAAAGGATAATAAGGTATTTGTTAATTGTAGAGCAACAAAGTTGAAAGATTGACAAGCTACAATACACTACAACAAAATTTGGAGGCAAAATTTTTGGAACGAATGGGAGGGTAGTTGCAGCACTATCAGTTAGTGGTTCATGCTTACAGATGTTGAAGCAGTCAAAAGTTTTAATGCATGTGGTTGGTTGGGTTTTTTCTTGAAATTAACAGAATTCGATGAAGAAGTGGCAGCTGAATTCACAAATACATTCAAAGAGGGACAAACAACCGTATGGGGTTTAACGGTTGTTGTGATAGAAGAAAGAATAGCAGAGGTAAATGGGTTACCATCAATTGGAGAGCATTACCCCAATGTGCATGACGGTAGGTCAGCCAGAGCCCAGTTTACCCTTCCAAATGACCCTCCTCTAGAGATTAACAAGAAAGGGTGCAAATGAATGTCTCTTCTGCCACCATACAATGAGCTAGCAATGCATATTATTAGGTACTTGACATGTGAAGGAAGATTTTAAAATTTACATGCACATCATTTTAAGCTACTTAGTTATGTCAGACATAGTCTCACAATAAATGTTCCTAATTTCTTATATAATATGCTAAGTATCAGTGCTGAGGAGACCCAAAAGGGGAATTCAAATTTTGTCACCCACCATGCCCTAATTAAGATACTAGTTGAAAATCCCTTAGGGAAGTCTCTCCTTTAACATGGTTAGAATTTGTTCAATTGAAATCCCTGCAACCTCAGGGTGAGCTTGCTGAGCAACCCATTAATAATGATGCAAAAACCTCTGAGCCAATTGTAGAACCAGCCACTCAAGAAATAAAACCTAAAAAATTCCAAGAAAAGAAGCCTTCACCTACTCCTAAGAGCAATGTATCTGCCCCTATTATAAAGAAAGGAAAACAAAAAGTAGGAGAACAAACTTCTATTCCTGTAGCCAGACCACAAAACCCCACAGCCTCGAAAGGAAAGAAAAGAAAATTGGCTCCTGCAGCAGAGAGGCCGAAGAAAGCTAGTAAGAAGAAGGATTTGGAGGTTGAGGAAACTCCTATTCGGTGAAGCCCTAGAATGAGAGGACAAATTCCTAAGGTGTCCCTAGAAATCCAATATGTTTCTCCCAAACAATCTGAGATAGAACCCCATGTGCAAATTATTCTAGATGATTCCCCAACTCAATCTGAAATCCCAGACCTTTCTCAGAATATAAGTGAGAAATGTGATGATGAACCTGTTATATGTCAGATTGAACCTCAAGAGAGTCATCCAAATACCCCAGGAAACAATGATGAAGAAGTCCAAATACCTCACCAGTTAGACGACTCACAGAATACCCTAGTGCCTTATCAAAAAACCTAGTTTATGTGTTACCTAGAACATGCATGGAAAGAACATAGGAGAAAAAACAATCAAGTAGAAGAGTGTGGTGCACACACTTTGCAATCACTTCTCTTTGGTCTATACAATAAATATATTTTTACAACAACCTTATGGAAATAAGAGAAGAAGAAAATGCAGAAGGTAATAACAGACCAAAGTGAGGAGATAGAAGATCTAAAAGAACAATTAGCAAGGCAAAAATAAAGGATGGATCATGCCCTGAAGTTGGTTGATCAAATAATCACTTGCAGGCTACCTCCTAGGGTTTATGCTATCTATTTGAAAGAATAGGTCCTTTTGTTCCAACTAATGATGACCTTGAGAGACATAGAGTTTGATTTTAAAATGGCCTAGGAATTTTATGGCCTGTATCAGACCCTTCCTTCATGGCAACAGAACTTACTTTGTGAGCTGTACTTACATAAATTCATTATCCCTGAAGAATTTGAATGGAACCCTTTACTCTACATATGGGATATACACTTGAGGGCATTAATGTCCTGGATGCATAATGAAGTAAACTATGACAGACAGCTCGAAAACTACAGAGATTAGGAGAAGTCAGAACCCTTGCCATTAAGGGAAGAAAGCAGCAAACCTGATGTGCTCCTCAGGGATTGGTTTATCCTAACCTATGGAAAAATAAAAGTGGAGACAAAGAAGAAAACATTTGATATCAGAACAGAGGTCTATGCAGAATATGAGGGAATGTCTTACTTTGTTTTTCAGAGAGCCCTGGCTGGTGTCAGAAGCAGGTGGAGTAGACAACCAAAAGTATTTAAGAAATCAAAGCCACACAACCCTATCAACCTCAAGGAAGATATTCATAGAGTACCAAAATATATCCATCTAGGGAGGAAGATTAGACAAGAGCTCTGGTGTCCACTTACCATGCAACCACCTATGATCCTATGGCCCCTTTATGACATCAATGCTACAAGTCTTGACTGACTCCAGGAGGACCATAGGATGTATGTCTAGGAAAGGACAAGAGGTTTCTACTACACTTTCAAGAGCCAGAGAAGAGGAAAGAAAGAGGCCAGAGAATTCTGAGGAATTGCAAGCAGATGCAATGCTTAAGGACAAGCATTATAATTACCAAGGGGCAGATGATGAGACAATTTTTTGTCTCTATTTTATGTTAATCTTGATACTATATTTTAAACATTACCAAGACATTTGTGGACCTATAACTATTTGAACTTGTGTTAAAGTACAATTAGAAGCATCAATCCTATGGGTAGTTATTTATGACATTTTTTGCTAATATTATATATATATTGCAGTACTTCATATAACTAATTGAATCCGTGTTCTAATATTTGGATAGAGTTTATTAGTTGACTTGTATATATATCCACGTGCTACTAACCTACCAGGGAACATGAGCAGCTTGAGAGTCAAACAATTGCATTAAAGAATAAATGATGGAGTTCCAGCTACGATGGAAAGAATCATCATGGCACCAAGAAACATGCCTGCTATATTGAAGGAGACATGATCTTAGGGAATATAGGAATATAGCTCTGCTATATTTCCTCAGTGCTCGTTATCCTGTTGAATCGGTCACCCAAGACTTTATTACATTCTATCATGGGTTGTTGTATTTCCTTTTTCTTCTATGGCAAGATTTAAGTCAGAACTTATCTTTATGATTTGAATAATCATTGATCCTCTATATAAATGGATTTGATTGATAGTTTGTAGAGTTGGAAAAATATAATATTGTTGTACATTGCACAACAAGCTACTCTCTCTGGTTTTTATGCATTGTTCCATTACTATGTAATCAGTTTTGAGAATATAATGAAAGAGTGATTTCATGATATTTTGTGTTAGTAGATAGAAAAATCCAACCAAGGAGGCCCACTTGGAAAGTGGATTAGAGTAGACTAGGTTAGAGTTGTTTTCAAAATTTACAACATTTTAAGTGAAGTTACTGTATTTCTTCCTGCAACATTATACTTCATGAATGTTCCTGCAACACCTGCAAGGATAGTTATATTGGATACTCTAGGTTGATAGAATAGGTTTAAGTTGAGTTTATAGTTTTCAACATTAATTTTATTAAAGAGTTAAGTGTGTTTACTTTCATGCAGCAATAGCATAGGTTTCTTGCATGTATTTTACCTTCCTGCAGCATAAGCAGTATGACTCTTTGAGAGACTTAGAGCACATATCGTGCTATCCCATTTCAAGTATACGTCCATGGGTTGAAAAATTAAATGCACTTCATGGTAGGGAAAGTAATCCTTAGTTTGAATATACTATTCCTAGGAAAGGCTTTGGCATGATTATTATTACCTATTGTGGGGCTGTTCAATACCTTCCCATTTTTTCCAAGCTCTAAGAAAGGATAGGAATTACATACTTGAAAATTTTGTTTCTTATCAAAACAAGATTTGATCAGTCACCTCTTGTTAGGGGAAATATGGTCCTTGACATTCCATGAAAGGGTTTTCATGGCTCCTTAAGAAGGGGAACTCCCTTTCGGGAATGTAGCTTCATCTATCCTTTGGCAGTACCAGTGTGCTCTAGTTTAAAGTGTCTATGTTTTCTTCCCCTCTTCTTTTGTTCCCCATTTTCACCATCTTCACCTTAGTTTGTGACTAACTTATTGACCTCTTTTCAAAAACATCTTCCTCTTTAGAGCTGAGGTCACCATTTGACCATGAGAAACCCACATTCCCTTGAAGAAGGTTAGTGATGACAGGGTTAGCCATTAGAGAATCATTGGTGTCCTCCTCCGAGACAATCTGTTCTATCAGATCCTCCTCCATAGCATCAGTATTATGGTTTTCCTCCCCACATAGTGAGAGTCTAAGGGGTGAGCCTGAGTTTTTGACCTGGTCTCCCTCCATCCCACGTACCTTATAGTCTGGGACCCTAGCATCCGCCAAACCATCTACAATAAGAGAAGCAAGAGAAAGGTGTATGGAAGGAAAATGTAAAACATCCATTTGAATAGTGTGTTCTACTGACATTTCCTCGGGAGAAGTATTCTCCACCATATGTGCACTTATATTTTCCCTATTTTCTCCAACTTTAATATCATAATTAACCAACCCTAGTTCATCCCCAATATTGTCTCTAGAATTTTGCTAAGAAAATATTGCGAGGAATCAAGGTTATATCCAACTTCAACCTCCTTTCCTATTCGCTGCATACACTGATTTTCACTTACACTTTCCAGATTTGTCGACACATGAAATTATTTGTTGCACCCGAGTCTTTCTTCTGAAGGGGCATGTAAGTTATCCCCCACATCCCTAGACTGCAACTCAAAATTACCCACCAACTCCTGCCCTGCTTCGGCCTCAATCATCTCCCTCCTAGTGCTATTATTTGGTTGTGGAAAAGGGGTCATTTGAACACAAGTACCATAATCTTTAGAGGATCCAATAATTGTTTCCTCTAGGAGTTCATCCATAGGGCCCTTTTCCATGTTCAATATATTTTTAAGGGATGCATCCTCAATCTTTTCTTTACCCCTTGATCCTATCATACATTCCCCTTCTGGATGCCCCAAGTATTTGCACACATTACATTTTTCCACCTCTTCCTCTACTTCAATACTTTGCTTCCAAATCCCAGCACTTGATACCAAGTTGATGTTCTTAGGGATAGGGGAAGATGGTCTCCAACTTATACAAACCCACATGTACATGTTGAAATTTTTTTCTCCACCCCTTCTCCCAACTTTAGAAATCTTCCCATTGAGTTCCCAATCCTTTTCAGGGTATCCTCCTCACAATATTCAAAGGGTAGATTGTAAAGTCAGATCCAAATTTGAACTTCCTCCACCTTAGCCGTAAGAGGATTAAAATTTTATTCCCATTTTTTAATGAAGAAACTTTTCCCTCCCATCATATGGGGACCCTATTCAAAACCATTGTTTTGTCTGGCCTATTTCACATATTACTAAAAATAAGGCATTAGGAAGGGTCTTTAGCTCTACCTTAAAAGTCCAGTTATCTTCACACCATTTCTTCACCTTTGAAATAGCAGGCCGCTCCCAAAAAATTTCATGAAAAAACTCTTCTCTTTAAGCGAAGCCACTGATGTGTTCCAAAAATCACTATAGACATTAATGGAGACATACCTAGATTTTTCAGGAACATCACATACATTGTTTGCTTCCTTGAAATCATCGTTGATCAAACCCTCTGTAGTATGTGAATCATTCAACCTCCACATTTTTTTGGTAATCGTATTCCAATATGATGTTTCCTTCTCCTGGGATTTGTCATTACTTCGTCAATTCCATGGCCTAAATCTACTCCATTCTAATTTATATGGGACAAACTTCCTTAATCAGTTAATACCAAACCCTTATTTTCTATTATCATATGAAATATAATACCCTCAAGAATTTCTGGGCAGTCTCCAAGGGGCCTGGGCTTGATTTATACGAGCCGAAGGAAATTCCCAACCTATCCATGTCCATAAATCCTCCCATCCTCCAACACCATCTCTCTAGCGGCCACCACCTACAAAACCCTTCCAACAGATCCATCCATTCATTCTCTCGCAATATGCTTTCAAAGTCGATGCAATTTTAAAAAAGTATTAGCGTTCAATTATTATTCTTTAGAGATTCTTTAATTATTCTTCTATTTAGTAATTAAATAATTGTTATGATTTAATTAATCCCTTATCTTCATAGTTAGTTTTCGATTGAGGTTAAAATAGTTTTTGAAGGGAACCGTAACCCTATACAATTTAGAGAGAAAGATATGCAGGAAACAACACAACAAAAAAGGAAAAGATAGAAAAAAGAAATAGATGGAGGCAATTGAAACCCCCCTAGCAAAAACTACCAACAAAAAGAAGCTAAGATGATAAAAAACACACGAGCCCGAAGAATAGCACAGCTAGGTCACTTTTCCATAATCTCCATAGAGTCAACCATCACCATTTTATATTTGTTGATAGCCTCCCTGAGATCCTTGATTTACTTTGTGTTACCTATTTTTGTCATTTTTGCACTCGCTCTAGTATGAGTTCTAGGGCCAACATTGTTGGGGTCTTTAGCAACATAATCGTCCACAACAATGGGCGTAGAGTTCCCATCTAGCACCAAGAGAAGCACCCTCAAATTTCTTTCAATCACCTTCATGCCCTTATATTTTTTTTTCATGATTCACCTGAGAGTGTCTTCAATACCTTGTATACGGCTTAAAGTCGCCTGCTAGCAGAAATTGACCACCACATTTATCTTTAGTTTGAGCTTCTCCAGCAGCCTTTTTCTACATCTTCCTCTTAGGTCTCATCTTCATTAGTGCCCTTGTTCACTATTTTAGCAAGCAGTAGAGCAATCTTATTCACTCTGTCCTGGAGCTCATCATACTTACCATTTATGTCTTTGATTTCTTCAAGAAGCTAGGAATTCAACTGATAGTCCATCTCCGCCCGCTCTTTCACTACCTGCATAAACCTTATTGGCTCTTGGCTTTTCACTATCTCATTATCATGGCTGCCTCAAACATTCTCTTTTTCTTTTTTATCATTCCCTTCCTTTTTATTCACCTCAATCTTCTTAGAGGTATCCTTGGAAAGCGTACCCTCTTTAGACGGAGAGTTAGCATAGTTCACCAGAATAGGTGCATTGTTGGGAGTAACCTCCGCTTGAGTCTTAAGAGTGGAATTGATAGCTATATTTGTAGGAGAGGTATCTCTCACATTGCCTTGGGTACTAGTATCTTCAGGATCATTGTTGTCTTCAGGGCCTTCCATGTCCATATCCTCAGAATTAGCATTGTTGTCACTATCCGTCTCCTAAGAGGATTCAGTAGTACCCTTATCCTGAGTATCAATATCATCCTTAGTATTCATACCTTCTTCCTCTGAGAGGAATTTAGCCACTTCTCCCCTATCAACATTATCAACATCCTCCTTGGCCTCTATTTCGTTATCCATGTTCATACCAGTCTCCTCTGTGAGAATCTTAGCAGAATATACTAAGACATCAGTTGCTTTTCCCTTACTCTTTTTTTAGGAGTGTTGCTGTCATTTACCATAGGTCTTTTACCCTTCTTCTCCTTGATCTTACCAGTGACCTGGGTGTTATCCTACAACTTGAATTTTGCATACTTATAAATTATCATAATAAGCCCATCGTGAAGGATTGGTTTCTCTACACTCTTCATGTTTCCCATAATGCTATTACCAAGGGATTGGAGCAGAAGGTAGGTGAAAGAGATTTTAATTTTGTATCGGAAATGATTAATGAGCATAAAATGGAAATTATAAACCCTAGTATAATGACCATCTAGCGTAAAATATTGCATAAGGGCTTTGACAAGTTTTTCCCAAAAGAGCTTCATATGACAACGCAGGAAATAATCACCAAGTTGTTTAACAAGAAGACCTCTTTCTCCCATAGTCTTAGGATATTTTCTAGCCGCATTCTGGGCCATAACCCTACCTCTTTAGTATTTCAACCTACACATTTCAAGACCCGTAATTTCAAAAATAACTTTCTCAGTTACACAAAAGGACATACCAAAGATAGTCACATTTCCGTTATCCCAACTATCTACAAATTCCTTGGAGATGTCCTTGTCATAGCCATGAAGTCTCTCCATGTAATCAGTGACCCCACCTTGAGTTTATTCTAGATCTTAGCCTCTTTCTTCCATTTACAGACTGTGGGCTCTTCGCGTTTCAATTTTCCTCCCATTTTTCCAGTAATCCAAACTTCAGAAAATTGCACAGGATGAATGCCAAGATCACAAAAAAAAAAGCAGAGCAAGTAAATTGTGATAATGAACCTCACTTTAAAAGGATTGATTGCTTCTTTCCCATTAATGTAATTATTATTTCAATGGTCACAGTGTGTATGAGACCCATATTTAAGGCAACTACATAAACTATCCCTTTTTGTCATCTTCATTAGTAGTAGCTCCAGGATTTTGGTGGATTTTCTTGTACCTTATAAGATTTAGGACTTTAATACTTAATCCTTGATTACCTTTCCAACTCCTGACATCATAACTATACATTCCCACATTTGCCATGCTGTCAGCCACAATGTTTGACTCTCTGAAGCTATGAGTGACATCAAAATCAGATAAAAGATTTTTAATCTGAGAGATGATGTGACTCATATTCCATGACGGAGTATGTTTACCATTAATGCAATTAATAGTATTCATGGAGTCACCTTCCAGCCATAGTTTGGAGTAGTTTTGTCCTTTTAGCCAACTTACAGGCATAGAGAGCAGCCATAGATTCTACAACATGGCTAGTTTGGGAACCAATAGGGATAGAAAAAGAAAAAATATAGATACCTTAGGAGTTTCTAACAATGCAGCCACATCCAACAATGTTGGGGTTACCTTTAGCAGCGCCATCAAAATTAACTTTGTACCATCTAGGAGGAGGGGAGTGCCAAACAACTATCTCATAGATAGTGGGAGCATACTTAGAAGTAGAATAAAAATTACAGTGCTCTATAACATCCTTATCAGAAACCCCTTCCATGAGTTTCGGTTTGATTTCACATGCTATTTTAATGTTTTCAACAATAATTCTTATAATTTTGGAGCCAATAAAAAAGCAAGTGGAGATTTTGTTTTTGAATATCCTATCATTTATTTCCTTCCAAATGCTCCATATAACATGTGGGGAAGTATAATTCCAAATTATTTTTCCCAAATGGTGAGAGAAGGGAGAACTCCATTGGGACAGGAACTCCTTAATAGTGTTAGGAAAGACCCAGCTGATATTCCAGTGTTGCAACACAACCCTCCAAATCTCTCTAGTGAACTAACAGTGAAGCAATAGGTGAGAAGAAGACTCAACATATTTCATACAAAGATAGCATCTATTAGGAACCATCCAACCTCTTTTAGTCAGGTTCTTTGTAGTTAGGATTTTTTCTTGAGAAAACAACCAGAAAAAAAAAGTTAATTTTAGGGGTAAGGGAAGGATACCAAACCTTAGCCCAATGGGGCTCCACATCATAGGAGGATAGTAGAGAGTAAGTAGAAGCCACCATAAAATTACCACTGGGATTAGGGGACCAAATGAGCTCATCTTCACAGTTAGCTTTGATCTCCCAGGGGGACAGATCAAAGTTAATAGTTTTCAACTAAGGATCAATGTCACTGAGGTTGACCCATTTATTATCTTTCCAGTAATCTACAACTTTACAACAAATTTTTAGGGAGAAAATTTTAGAAAATTGGGCCAAATCAGGGTACTGAATGAGGGCTTTATCCCTAAACCAAGGGTCTTCCCAAAAGTTGATTTTCTGACCATTTCCAACTTTCCAACGAGCCCCTTTAGCTGCAAGAGGTTTAGCCTTCAAGATACTATTCCATATCATAGATCCCTACACAGTGATGGAAGAGTAAAGGAAAGCCTCAATAGAGGGAGTAGCAAAAAGGTATTTTGATTTAAGAATTTTATTCCAACCTTTTTCTTCTCCAAAAATTCTCCAACTTTGTTTATCTAGGAGGGCAAGATTGATATCCTTTATTTTTCTGATGCTGAGACCCCCATGTTTAATAGGTTTACACACATTCTCCCAAGCCACAAGATGGATTCTATTTTTTTCCTCCGTTCCTGACGACAAAAATATTTTCTGCAATTTCTCAATAGTGTCAGTAATCTTTGCTTGAATTTTGAAAAGGCTCAGAGCATAAACTGGGATATTCTGTAGAGAGCTCTTGAGCAAAAAGATCTTCCCAACATTGCTGTGGAGGGTCACTTTCCAACCAACAAGTTTTATGTTTAACTTCTCCACAATAGCATTCCAGAAATAATCTAGAGGTTTCAGGCCCAACGGAAGGCCCAAATAGCTGGAGGGAAATGTGGTGATAGAACAACCAAGAATAGTCGCCATTCTCTGTTATCTTGTTGGAGGGGTGTTGATAAAAAAGAGGGAGATTTTCTCCCAATTGATAAGCTAGCCCATAGCAGAGGAATAGGTATCCAGAGCCTTCTTGATATATTTAGCTTCTTTAATCAAGGAAGATCCCATAAGCACTATATCATCCACAAATTGCTCGTTAGAGCTGGGGGAGCATGTGAATAAGGGGAGGAAACCCTTAATCAAACCCTGTAAGACCCACTTAGAGAATAGCATCCCAAGGATTTCAGCCATGATAGAAAAAAGGATGGGGGATATGGGATCCCCTTGATAGAGCCCTCTAGAAGGGAAGAACAGATCGGAAGTAGAGCCATTCACCAACACCAAGATAGAAGGAGAGGAAATGAGTTGCTAGATAAGGACAACAAATTTCTTCGAGAAACCAAAGGCTAAAAGAACTTTACAAAGGAAATTCCTATCCACCCTATCACAGGCCTTTGAGAGATCAACCTTCATAAGAAACCCTTCCTTTTTTGAGGCCTCCAACAAGTGGATATTCTCATGAACAGAGATAATTGGATCAAGGATATGTCACCCTGAGACAAACCCATTTTGCTGGGGGGAAATAAGATCTGGGAGGAGCTTTAGAATACAAATTGTGAGGACTTTAGAGATGATCTTATGGAAGGTGTTACACAAGCTGATCGGTCTGAAGCTATCAACTGTATCAACACTCGGTTTCTTAGGAATTAGGACAAAAAAGGTTGAGTTAGCTTCCCTCAAAAGGGAGCCAGAACCACAGAACTCTTTAACAACATCCAAAATATATTTCTCCACAATGTGCTAGAAATCCTGGAAGAAAAAAGGAGGGAAGCTATCTAGACCTGGGGATTTTTCTCCCTCAAAAGAGAAGACCACAACTTTGATCTCTTTGGTAGAGGATATTTTACACAACAAAACATTATCTTCTCTAGACATGATACACAAAATAGAATCCAAAATAAACTGTTGGTTAGCTTCAGAGAGAGTAGGGTCAACCTTGAGAAGAGAAGAAAAATAACCTGATAATTCTTTTTTGATATCCTCCTCCTTAATCAACTTACCATGAGTACCATTGATATACTCAATCCTTTTAGTCGCCTTGTGTTTTTGGGTAGTCAGATGGAAGAACTGAGTATTCTTATCCCTCACACGGAGCCAAAGAACCCTGGATTGTTCTCTCCAAAAAAATTCCTTCTTAGAGACGATGTTATGATAATCAGCTTGAATTTTGTTTTCCTTAATTTTATTCTCCTCTGTCAAACCCTCCAGCTGGATAGTTTGTTGAATTTCCTGGAGGTCAGTATGGATAGAGATTTTATTTTTGAAGATGTCCCCAAATTCCTCTTTATTCCAAATTTTAACTTTGTTTTTTATCCTTTTAAGTTTTTGGACCACTCTGTACATTTTTGTACCTTCCACTTGGACATTCCACCAATCAAAAATATTCCTAGCAAGGTTAGGGTGTTGTATCCACATTTTCTCAAATATGAAGGGGTAGTTTCTCTTACCCAAATGAGGATTCACCTAGATAGCAATGGGAGAATGATCAGACCCAACTCGGTAAAGAGTAGACAAAGAGAATTCATAAAGGATGATCCAACCAATAGAAATTAGGGTCCTATCTAGGAAAACTTGGATGAAGTCATCCTCAGTTCTTCTATTTGACCAAGTAAAATTGCCACCTCTGAGATTGAGGTCCAAGAGAGATTGATTATTAATAAAATCCATAAGAGCCACCCCACTATCAATCTAAGAAGAAATACCTCTAGATTTTTTAGAGTCACTGAGGGGAGTATTGAAGTCTCCAACCACCATCTAGTAATCATTCTTGAAGTGTTTCTTCTGTCAGTTTCTAGTTTACGCCAAAATCTATCTCTACCAGTTTTAGAGTTGGGTGCGTAGATGTTTGAAAGAACCCAAGTGAATCCATACCGAATATGATTAAACCAAATAGAAGAGATGTTACCTTTTGATTTAATAATATCCCCTTGAATAGTATTAAGGTTCCAGAAGGAAGCATTTCCCCCAGAGGTCCCAACTGAGCTGCATCCCACAACACCACAATGTTTAAATTTTTTTAACTTTTCCACTTTATCTCTAGCCATTTTAGTTTCCTGAATGAGGACGATATCTGGCTTTTGATCCCTAAAATTTTTTCTCAAAGGGTCCTATTTATGGGGGCTATTTAATCCCCTCATGTTCCAAGAAATAATCTTCATTTATTACCTTGTGAGAAATCCTGGATGGTATGTTGTCTCCCATCCATAATACTTTGCCTACTCTCATGTTCTATTGTGAGTCTATTTGGTCTTCTCCCACTGGTTAGATTTAGGAGTTCCCACATCTGCTCTCATAGATCTTGTTATAACTCCTCCTAGGGGCATCCCCAAATTAAGACTATTTGGTTTCTTCTTACGATGTGTGACCTCAGTCCAGAGTTCCTCCGAGCAGGCTAAGAAGGGGTTAGATTCTTAAAGTGAGTTCGCCCAGCTAGTATTAACTCGAGGAGTTTGAGGGCTTAAGATTCTATCTTCAATTTTAATTCATTTTTTCAATTAATTCAACAACATGAGATTTAGATTTATAAATACAAAGGGTTTCCATACCTTCATGGATGCCTCTTATCTCTCCTTCTTCAAGGGATCCTTATGGTTTTGTCACTTCCATCGAAGGATGCTACACACTGCTTCCTATGTTATTGGCAACTTGAAAGGGGCCATTCAGGCTTAGGTCTAAAGCATTACCTGAAAAGACAACTAAATCTGTTGATTTGGATGCTTTAGGGTTACCCGATGTTTTTTCCTTCCAAATATTCTTTGGTTCCTTGAGGGGGATAGTTTTAGCTTTATGAGATTTGAGAGGGCGGTCCTTAGCTCTGTGGCCTGATTTTTTACATGAAAATAAAACAAAGGGGAGATATTCAAACTCAACTTCTTTCATCCAATCCCCTAGCTTAGAGTTAATTACAATACTATTCAGCAGATCCACCATCTGGCATACACCCTTCTCATTTTCACAGCTGTCATTGGATCAACAGAGAGAAGGTCTCCAAAGGAGCTAGCTAGCCCACCCATGACGTCTTCATGCTGTTGGAGATTTGCTTCTATGTAAATAATTGATTGTATATTTACCATTGATGATAACATATAATATACAACAGGTATCCTATATGAAATTATAACTACAGATGCTTTAGAGCTATGTGTGTTTATTTCCATGGTGTATACATGTTCTAGTTGCTATGTGCATTCACACTGAGTCAGATATGCAGTTTCAGTTGAGTTATGATTAGTCAGATATGGCAGCTACAGATTCTAGAGTTTATCTGTTAAGAGCCAACATAAATACAGTGTTGCTTGAGTTATGCCTATCTTCAGGATATGCGTGTTTGTATTCATGTTTAGCTATAAGTTAGAGATAATTATCCAAAGGCGCTAAATGTGTTTCAACAGAATCATGATGTTAGAGTTAATCTGGTGAAGCTGACTTTGTGAAGCATTGCATCTATTTAGTTTGAGTTGCACGGTCCTAATTTGCATTGCATACTTGGTCAAGCCGACAAGGAAGATGATGAAGTATTTCTAGATACCATCATAACCTTATCCTTGGTGAAGATACTTATAGCAGTTCAGTTATGTTCACTAAGTGTCGAAAATGAAGTGAAAAAGAAAAGTCAGAGAAGAGAAGAAAGTCAGAGAGAATAAGTTGAAGATCTATGTGAAGAAAAAAAAGTTGATTACAATTCATTGGAACTGATCAAGATAGCAGGTCTACTCAAACAATTCATTTACCAGATATAGTGTATATCTTTTATACTGAAGGTTGTAGCCTTCACCATCTTAGCAGTGAGCTATTGGATAGTGAGTCCTCACCCTTAACAAGGTTATCTATAAAAGACTCCTAACAGGGTCCGACCTTTAACTAGGTCTCTATACTTCTTGCATTGTAAGGATCAACTCCTAACAGGGTTGTAAGATCTTCTAACAGGGATCATTATAAACTAGTGTAGTTATTTATGTGTGTTGATTCCCACCGGGGTTTTTCCTATTTGGTTTCCCCGTAATCAAATTGTTGAGTACTCTATTGTGTTATTTGAATGTGCATTTACTTTATATCAAATTACATAAAGGAAGGAGAAAATAATTAAATTGACTGATAACTGATTCACCCCCCCTCTCAGATATCCTTGGGACTATTCCAACAATTGGTATCAGAGCCAAGTGCCTTGGAGAGAAAGCCTAACAACTTAAGGTAGATCAGATGGCATACTTCAGGAAAGAAAGTCCTAAGTTTGATGGAGAAAACTATCTTGACTAGAAGAAAAAAATGATAACACATCTTCAGTGTGTTGGATTTGAGATCTATGAGATTGCCACTCAAGAGTTTGAAATTCCCACCTTGAAATATCTTGCAGCTGATGACTCCACTAGTACATTTGAGGTCAAATTTTGACAGAAGTTTCCGACGGGTAACTTTTTCTTTCAAATTTGGTGTTTTTTTTTGTAATAGGCTCCGATGATGTTAGTATTCTGATGGGTGTTTAATTGACCGTCGAAATTCTGACAGATTTGGGGTATACATTAAAAAAAAAGTGAAATAGCCTCATCATTTTTATTTCGATTGGAGAGCGGGAGAAAAGGAGCGGCAGCTGAGTGCGGGATAAGGTATGTGATTTCTTCATCTTTCGAGCCTCTGGCATCATATTCAAATGCATTTCATTTTATTGTTGAGGGAGTTTCTCTCTGAAATGACCACATTCTACTAGTGTCATGCCCTAGCTAATGCTTTATCTCTATTATTTGATGTTATTGGTGCTTGTGCTCAAGGATATCGATTCACTGTATTCAAATGTTTGGATTCATGTTTGTTGATATTACTGGCATATGTGTTTAATGATGCCATTGTAT
>MU225997.1:555716-570534 GCA_018584345.1 Thuja plicata
GTTCAAGCATTCAAGATTTATCATTCAAGCCCTAGATCTAGCCATCATGATGGTGTGATCTTCCTTCAAGATCCTTTGTTCATCCTCAAGACTCTTTCATCATCTCTTCAAGGTGGATTCCAAGCATGAAATCATGGAGGTTTATGGTTTCTAAATTCCATGCTTTCATATTTACATACTTGCTTACATTTGAATTATAATTACATATCTATTCAATATCATAGCTTCATTATTAGATTTAATTCTACTACTTGCTAGCATTCTTATTTCAATTATTGATTTCAAGGTTAATTCCTAAATTGGGGTTTGAATAAGGAAAACCCCTCCCCCAAAACAAAAAAATCTCCTTTTTCCTATAGGTACAGGTACAGAACAGTTGATTTGAGACCAGATCTAGATACCCTTTTCAGCAAACTTCTGGGATCCGTGAACAGAGACAATTTTGGATCTATGCAGGTCAGGGTCAACATTATTGGGTCAGGGTTGACATTTGTGGGTCAAGGTTGACCTTTTTCATAAGACGACATTGGAACGGAAAAATATTTCTAGGTTTTGTTCGTCTCTGTGTTTCCTTTCCGGATCATACTTCAGATTTTCTAGAAACTGAGTACAGACCCCAGAAAATAGCATTCTTTGATCTGCAATATTTCAAGGTTAGTACTTTTCTATCATTCATTTAAATTCAAATCCTTAATCATTCTAAATCTGTCACACTTTTACATTCATTTCAAAACACATTTTAAGAGGGAAACCTAGGATCTCCTTCTTTATTCTTATTTCCAATAGATTGATTCGTTTATGCATTGATCCTTTTTGGGTCGATCAATTTGGATCCTTCCTTTGTGCATTTGAGAATAAAAGGGAATATCTTATTTATCCCTCCACTCTAAACATTAAATGTAAAGGTGATAAGTGATTTGAGTATCAAAACACTCTTATTCCATTAACATCATTTTTCTCCTTTACAGATTATTGATAAGTCGAGTCACATGAGTCCATTGTCGATTTGTGAAGCTCATAGTTTTGACATTTGATTGATTGTTTGATCATCATTTTCATGTTTATGACTGAGATGATTTATTGTGAAGATTTTTGCAATATTCAATTTTTTGATGATTGATTTCTTCAAGACATTTTTCTCTTTTTAGGATTTTTTCAGAACATTTTTCTCTTTTTAGGAAATTTTCAGGACTTTTTAGATTTTTTCAGGATATTTTATACTACCCCCCTATATGGTAACTCAGTATAAGCCATGGATAAGCCTGATGTATCAAAGGGTATTGTGCTTCTATAATAATTTTGGGTACTCAATCTTGCATGCGGGGAGTACAATCTTAATCTTTTGGAGTTCATTAATGGCGAAGTGAGACCTTAACACTTGGCTCATGTTTACCAAGTTTTCACCAAGGTACCTACCCAATAGTGAATGTTTGCCAAGTTTTCGCTGAGAGAGAGAGATTTTGTTTCTCTTTACTTTTTTAGTATTTTTTTTTGTTGTCGCCAAGGCACCTGTTTGCCAGGTTTTCACCAAGGTGACTTTTAACCTTTTTATATTTTTTTTGTACATTTTTTAGGATCATATATATGTATACTTGGCCTTGAGATCTCAGAAATAGAACCTTTTTAGGTGCATGTTGTTGATATAAAAAGGGAGCTGATCTCGTTCCTGAGTTTCAATTTGATAATGATGTATGGTCCTAGCCAATTAGGCTCAAACTTTCCTGATTTAACTCTTTCCGCTTGATTCTTCTAATTTTCCATGAGGACGAGATCTCCTACCTCAAAGGTATGTGTCTAGAATTTCTTGTGATAATTTATTCTAAGGTGATTATGATATCCTTATAAGTGATTCATTGCATTTTGGCATCTCTCATCTAACAGTTCCAGTTCACTGACTCTAGCAACTCTATAGTCTTCATCTGATATGATATGCTTCAGTGATCTTCTAAGGGATGGGATTTCAATTTTGAGGGGTAGAACCACTTCTGATCCATATACCAAGGAGAAGCGAGTTTCTCCTGTAGGTGTTCTTGCACTTTTTCTATATGCCTGTAATGTGGGACTGAGATGCAAATGATAATCTCAACCAGATTCATTGACAGTTTTCTTCAAGATTTTCAGGATTGTTTTGTTAGTTTCCTCAGCTTGTCCATTTCCCTAGGGATATTAAAATGAAGAGAAACCTTGTTTTATTTTAAACTTCTCACAGAGATCTTCAACATATTTGTTTTGAAAAGATGAACCGTGATCAGTAAGTATGGTTTGAGGGATCCCATATCGATAGATGATGTGATTTAGAATAAACATGGAGATCTTCTTACCAATGATATATGTTAGAGGAATTTCTTCCACCCATTTGGTAAAGTATTATGTTGCTACAATTATGTATTTATAACCATTACATGAAGTGGGTGTAATCTTTCCCACTAAGTTAAATCCCCATTTCAAAAAAGTCCATGGTGAAGTAATGGGGTGGAGGTCTTGAGCTAGTGCATGAGTAATATCTTTGTATATCTGACATTTTTGACATCTTTGTACATACTTATGAGCATCTATCTATATAGTCGGCCAATAGTATCCCATCTTGATGATTTTCTTTGCTAAATTTTTACCTTCTTCATGGGCCGCACAAACTCCTTTATGTACCTTGTATAAGGCTCTTTGGGATTCTGTGGAAGTGAGACATCTTAAAATAATTCCATCTAGACTTTTTTGATACAAAATATTAGCGAGAAGGGTGTACCTAGAGGCTTGTCGAATAAGGAAATTTGTTTGGTTTCTAGATAGGTCAGTCGGTAGGGTTTTGTCTTGTAGGTAAGTATACACATCATTGTACCAAGGAGACTCGGGACCAACAAGGACACATACTGATTGTTTTATTAGAGCCTTATATTAGGCTACTATCATCAATTGTTCTAGCAGAAATTGGAATCTGGTTTCATTACCTGGCATGTCGATCAAAGATTCTATAGTGTCCATTGCATCTGTTGCTTTGCTCTGAACCCTTGGAATTTGTTCAAATATAATATAATGAAAAGAAGCACACAGTTTGTCCATCAACTATCTGTATGGGACACATTTTTCATCCTTGGTCATGTAATTATTATTGACTTGATTGATAACTAACTGAGAATCACCATAAACTCCTAGGTTCTTTATTCTCCATTGTATAGTCATTTTTAATCCGATGACTAGAGATTCATACTTTTCTATGTTATTTGTACATGGAAAATTGAGTCGAAAAGATTTTGGAATTTCATCAGGAGTGACGAGTGCTATTCCTTCTCCTGTGCCATGGTTTGTATATGATCCATCAAAGAATAACTGCCAAACTTCTATTGTCTGTTGTACTGTAAGGATTGATTCATTTGGAAGCTTAGACACTATAGGTTGATGATCTAGAATTGGTGCTTCTTCTAGTTGATCAACAATAACCTACACTTTGATAGCCTTCTGATCCATGTATTCAATATCAAACTCACTTAAGATCATGACCCATTTAGCGAGTCATCCAGTTAATGTTGCTTTACTCAACAAGTATTTTAATGGATCTATGTGTGCAATGAGCTTAATGTGATGACTTAACATATAATGTCTTAACTTTTGAGAAGCAAAGACCACTACAAGATATGCTTTTTCTATTTCTGAATAATTGATTTCATAGCCCACCAATGTTCTATTGATGTAGTAGATGGCCCTTTCCTTTCCCCGACCATCATATTGAGCCAAAAGAGCACCTAGTGCTGATTCTATTGCTGATATATATAACAGAAGTGGTTTGCCTGGAATTGGTAGAACCAATGCATCAATACATAATATTTGAAATTTTGAAAATATTGTTGGCATTTCCTTACAAAGATTATGTCTTTATGTAGTAAGTGTTGGAACATATGACACTTATCTACGAGTTGGGAAATGAATCTCCTAATAGATTATAATCTTCCTTGTATACCCCGTAGTTGTCTCATATTTCTAGGTGGTGGCATGTCAAGGATGGAATTAACCTTTTCTATATCTACTTCAATTCATCTATGTGATACAATGAAACCCAAGGAGTTTTCTAGTGATAACTCTGAATGTAGATTTCTTTGGGTTGAGTTGTACCTTGTATTCTTGCATTCTATCAAAAATTTGACCCAAAATTTGTAAATAATTTTCCCTGAGTGTTGCCTGAGCCAGGATGTCATCAACATAATCCTCCATTGTTTTATGAATCATATAATGAAATATTGTTGTCATGGAACGTTGATAGGTGGCACCTGCATTCTTGAGGCCAAATGGCATCACATTTTAGCAATAAGTACCCCATGAATAAGTAAATATTGTCTTATGTTGATCTTTTGGTACAATTTTTATTTGGTTATAACTTAAAAATTTATCCATAAGTGACATCATTTGATTTCCTTCTATCAAATCTATGATGATATCGATGTTTGGTAATGATAAATCATCTTTTGAAAATGCTTTGTTCAAGTCCCTAAAGTATGTGCATATTCGAATCTGACCATAATGTTTTGTAACTAGTACCATATTTGATATCTAGTTCGCATATGGGATGGATCTTATGAAACTTGCATCTAAAAGTTTCTTCATTTTAGCTTTGAAAAGTAGAGCACTGTGAGGATGCATCTTTCCTAACCTTTTTTTTACTAGCTTTGCATTTGTACAAAGTGGTAGGTGATGTAGTACAAGCTCTGGATCCAAACCTGGCATGTAAGGATAAGACCAAGCAAAGTTGATCTGTCATTCTTTGAAAAAACCAATAAACTATACTCTTTCCTCTAGTGAAGGGATTTAGCCAAATAGATGTTCTTAGGGTTCTTTTCATCCCCTAGGTTCACTACCTTTGTTTCCTTTTCTAGAAATGCTGATTATTCTTCTTTTAAGGGGAGGATATCCAACTTTCCATCATTTGGTGCCTCAAAGAGGTTTTCGCTAGAAGATACATCCTTTATATTTACTTTTCCATTGTTAGAAATAACCTTTCGATTTTCACTCAATGACTTTTCTTTTTTTATTTTTGTGTTTACTTTTGCGACTAGAAAGAGGAGCCTCCTCCCCAAAGTATGTTGACCTGTCTAAGTCAAAGGAGAATCATGCCTTGTGATCTCCTGATGGTATTCCTCCACAAAGCCCCATGAATTATGTAATGGCTTTATCATTTTCAAAAACATCTACGTCAGGGTGTCCTTGTTGGTCCCAATCTATTAACTCGAGGTAGATTAAACAAAGGTCAGTGTGGGAGGTAGACTCAGTTTGGGCGAATGGAACTGCAATGATAGTTCTGACAAATTTGGAATGGGAAGTAGACACACCATTTAAGGAATGGGCATCACCGTGTTTATCAATATAGGGTTGATCTTCTAGGTTCAGTTGGTCGAACATGTCATCGAAGTTTATGGTACTAGTAGATTGAGGGGAATATCTAGGAAAAGGTGATTAAGATTCATGGAGGGATAACCACTCGTACTTGTGAAAAATAGTCATGCTAGATTGCTTGTCAGGTATTTCACTTTCCACATTGTCCAAGATTTCTTGATTAAGGGTTATTTTGGAATTTTTGGTTTCCACTTCTGGTGGAAATAGTTGCTAGAGTATATTGCTGATTGGGTTATGTCCTTGATTTTTCCCCCAATTTGATTCAACAATTTCTTGTCGGTCTACTAAAATATCTTAGAAAATTGTACTAGTTCTGGCCTGACCATATACTAGTCCTCTTTTGTTCCTTTGACTTGGTGGTAAAGATAATTCAATCAATCCCTGTTGTCTTGCCCCCAGACCATTTTTACCATCATATCCATATTGTTGCAGCATAGTATATCCAGGTCCATTTTGTGTCAAGGGTATTTGTACTATTGGTGTCTCTTGAGGATCTTGATATAACCCAGTATTAATGTTTGTATAAAAGGGTTTTTCTTCACTTATGTCTCCCTATTTAACAAATTAGTAGGCGTACATCTGAATAATACTGGTTCTGGAGATTCAATTGTTTCCACTGGTCTAGACCTACCATATGATCTCAGAGATAGAAGCATGTTGGTGATGGTGAAGGCTTCCTCATAGCAATATTCACCACACCCTTTGTGTTGGATTGATAATTTGACTACCTTTCTTGGTATATCCTTTGGAATGGAATAAGAAGAAGAAGGAATATTGGCTTCCTAATTTGATGGTACCTGATTGTATGCACTGCCTCTTATAGTGTTGCAATATTGAAAGGGGTTGGGATCTCCCTCTATGATGATCTCTATTCCTTGGTAGGTAAATTTGATGCATTGATGATATGTCAAAGGAAAAATTTCATGTCATGTATCCATGGTCTTTTGAGCAACATGTTATATCCTAGTTCAAGGTCTAGGATTTGGAATAGAGTGATCTTTATCACTGGCCCTATCCTGGCTGGTAAAATAAGGATACATTTAGATTGCCTTTCTTCCTTGTCATATGCTCTAATATTGATTCTTCTGGTGATATCAATAATGGATTCTAATTAACCCAAGGTTTTTATTACATTGAGATTAAATATGTTTAATCCAGCCCTGCCATCAATGAGGACTCGTCGGATTGTATGCTTATGCACTTGGACAAGAAAATGCAAGGGATCATTGTGCAGAGTTTTGTGTGGTGGTACATCATGGTCTATAAATGTAGCATATTTGTTAGCAACAATATAATTGACCATGGTTATAAATTTTTTTGGAGATATGTCTCGTGGGACGGCTACGTTTTGAAGAGCCTGGTCCAAAGCTTGCTTACACTCTGGGGATATGCACAATATTTCAAAAATGGAGATTTGGGTGGGTTTTCACTTGAGTTGATTCACCAAATTGGGTTGTGGATTAGAACATGGTGTGGGATTTGTTGGTATAGAAGAAGTAGAAGGCATTCCTTGTAGAACAATTTTGGAATGATGAGTTGTAACAATGCATTTGGTATTATTATCTCTGATAGTGATGGTAGCAACTTGTATTTATGTAGGATTTATGCAATTTATCATACTATTAGAGGTAGAATAGGTATAATTGACTTGCTTGGACTGATTACTAGACTCATAGGCCTTCCCTTTATTATGGTTATGAAAAGGATCATTGAAGATGGTATGATCCATGGTGCCCTTGAATTAAGTATTGTTAACTTTGATTATCCCTTGTTTAATTAAGTTTGTACATAATTTTTAGTTGATATCAATTTGATGTCTTATGACTCTTGAACAAATGATACTCACAAAAATCATTATCTTTCTACCACTTAGGTTTTACAACACCATGTTTGAATTCCCTAATTTCTAGTAAAGTGATCGTATTGGCTTGGATCAAATTTTTCATTGTTGATTTGATCAATTCTCCTAGTGGGGTGTACTCATGTTTCAGAAAAGGAAATCATTGTTTTCATTGCATTTTGGGATACTGTTGTCACTTCAGAAGTTGGTGTTTGAACTTGAGTATTTGCCTGCGGGGTTTGCATTGCAGGTGTTTGATTTGGCACTGGTTCCCCTTGTAATGAAATCTTTGGTTGAGAATAATTGACTGTCTTGACATCAATGACACCATCATTGGTGAAATTTTTATTTTTGTTCCACCACTTAGCTTTATCAATTGAATTTTTAGTGGTGTTTCTTTGAGTAGGATCTACGAGAATTCCTCTTTTGACCAAAATTTTCTCACATCGAATGCCTTGTTCTATCAATTGTTTAAAATTGGGAGTGAGTTGGAGTTTTGTAGTAAAAGACATGTCTGGGATCAGATTATTGATGATGATGACTATTAGATATTTCTCAGGAACATCATATGTGATTCCGTTGGCTTTGTTTCTCCATCTTTGTAAAAATTTAACAAAATATTCACCTTCTTTTTGCTTGACATCACAAAGGTCTTTGATGTTGACATTGTGTTCTATGTTGTGATGGAAGTGAGCGATAAATTTTTTAGCCAATTCACCCCAAGAGTGAATACCATGTGGTAAGTGAGAGAACCATTCCATTGCGGGTTCAGCTAAACTTTGTGGAAATAGTTGCATTAAGTATGATTCATCATGTGCGACTTCAATGCAACTAGAAAAGAATTCCCTGATGTGTTCCATAGGATTGGTGTTGCCTGTATACTTGTTAAATGTAGGTTCTGCAAAATGTGCTAGAAACAGAGACATGTGTAAAGAAAAAGGGTATGGGTACAAGTCCTCAACATTACAGGACTTAGTTTGTCCCTAATTTTGAATATCCATTATCTGAGTTTGCGGGCTTTGAACTTGTTGTATTAGAATATCCTTTTGGGATTGAGTAACATTTCCAACATTGGATCTTTGTCTCATAGTTGGTATAAGACTTTGCCTTTGAGTCCCTTGCATTGGGATGTATGATCTTCTTTGGATTTGGTATTGATTCCCAAATGTATTATTTTGTTGATACTGGGGTAAATGATGGGTCCAAGGTTGTTGTGACTATTGTTGTTGAGACCTCTGGTGGAATAAATATCTATCCCTTTGGGGATGTTGACTGAACATTGGACCTATAGAGATTGATCTGAGTTGTGGTGAATAATTAGATCCAAGGCCAGTGGGGATAGATTGTGATGTTTGGGTAGTGACAAATGGGTTATAGCTTGTATGAGGTGCTGATGAAATAAATTGAGCACTTGATGTGAGAGGTAATGAGATAGATTCCTAAGATGAACTAGAAACCATGGATGCACTCATTTGGGAACCCATCATGTTTTGAGTGGAAGATGAACTAGCTTGAGTGGACAAGCTAATTTGTGTAGACACAGTCTATGTTGATGTTGTAGATGTTGATAATGGAGAAGACAAGGTTTGAGATACCACATGATTAATTTGAGAGATTTCATTTGTATTTTGTCCTGCCAGTGGGTTTTCAATCCATATTATGGATACATTGAATTCAGTAGAAGTTTGACTCCTTTGTTGATTAATATTTCTAGGAATCTCTTAGGATTTCTTTCTACCACAACATCTACCACTTGGGTAGAATAAGCATATTTTTCTATGTCTTCTAGCTCTTCATCTGTGATATCTTGAAAAATAGTTGGCCTTTGGGAACCATGTAGAAGGGTAGGCACATTTTTAGCGTATAGCAAGGGATTAGTGTATTTGAATGGGTCAATCTCTGGTTCTTCTTCCCATGGGGGAAACAGGTTAATGTATGATTCATCTTGTTGGTATCTAGCCTTTGACCTAGTATAAGGTCCTTCATAAGGTGTAAATGACATGGTGTTTTCTATGATTTAACTAAAATGAGTGACATAAAACAAACAAAAGGGACAACCTTTCAAAGAGAGTTTGATCTCCTTTTAACGAGGATAATTATAAGAACAAAATTCAACTTCTCTTTATCTCATAGATTGATGATGATAAGATATGATTTGACTCTCATCTTAGATGAGATAGAGTCATTATAAAAGGGTGATGAAACCAAGATAATGAGATCAATATAATCTAATATAAACTATTGAATTATCAATTCTAAACAATAACTGAACCAAAAAAGAGAGGTAATCCTAGATGTTTGATATTTAACGTATTCTTTGTTATTTCTCAAAATGTACATGCTGACCTTTCACACAACACATGAGACTTTTCCAAGGTTATGGACTGATAAAATGTATTTTTCTGATAGAGGAACCTAGACTATTTTGACAGAATAAGTGCTTAGGTATTTTGATCAATTACGACAAACTTGTGTTGATTGCAGTAGCATACGACAGTCTTGAAAATTTGATTGCAGTTTAGAAGTTTTCTGATAAAAAAATTATGGGACAGTGAGGTAATATATTTTCTAGAATAGACTTCTATTGACACCCTAGACACCCAAAATGTTTGACTCATTTGATTTTTTAATATGTTGATTTTATGTTAAAAATGATCACACAAGCAAACACAGTAGACACAATGTTTGTAGATCCAAGATTAATCATTATATGTTAAACAATTTTTTCAGGCTGCAATTTTTTCACACATTCAAAATAGAAATAGTCAGATCAATCTATGGTCAATTGGCTTTAATATGTAATGTTATAGGCCCAATGATTTTGATGTTCATTAGCTCACACAATAATTATCACGCTATTAGGACACGAAGATCCACGACGTAGGTGCCCATGTTTTTCCCTTTCTTAGGTATTGTTTTCATGCTAATGAAGATCTCTTTCATCAACACAATACCCTAGAACACATATGTTAGGAATCTTGGGGTGAAATTACGCAACCCCTTGCACTATAATAAGACACTTGATTCGGAGGTGAACCAGGTGAGTATCTAATTAACCATTTTATAGTAAGATATGTGGCCTCTATCCAATTAGTTTGTATGTGTTTGACTCACTTAAGAGCCTAGTTGACCATGCTAGCTACTTAGGGATACTTCACCTGATCCAGACTATCATCAACACACCTCGCCCAAGCTTGGCTAGATATAAGACATTCAGGGCTTTGGCCCACCTCTTGTTTATATACCGATCGGAAGGATTACTAGTTTGAGGTATTCCTCTGAGGAAGAAGTGCTTCCCCTAGAGAGACCTCTCTAAAAAAATAAAAAAAGTTTTTTATTCTAACATATTGTGCAAGTGCACCAAAGACTCAAAACACAAGGTTAATCACATAAGCACCGAAAGGTCAAATGTGAACTAAGCTACCATCCATACAAGCACATGAGTTCAATTTTAAGCCCAAACGAAATGATATTTTCTTGTTCAATTTTAAGTGCACCAATTTCAAAATTTCTTTCCCTTGTTTTGTTTTATGTGCACAAATTTCAAAAGTTCTTTGTCTTGTTCAATTGTTAACCACACATCAATTTTATGCACCAATTTGAAAGATGAGATTGTGATGTTTGAGCACACACTTTTCTTTTTAAGCACCAAAAGACAAATGAATTGATTTTAGATTTATAAAAAAATTAGGTGCTTCCACGCCACAAGCTATCAAAAAATTGTTAGTACCAAAAAATCCTAGCAATTTAGATCCGACAATCCACAAGCGTGCTAGTATTGATATAATGACAATTTAAATTCTCAGCAAATTCTCTTACCTTGTCTAGATATGTGTTTGTAAGACCTTCATAAATGATCTTTGCCTCAAGTGCCTTAATTCTTAATCTACGTTCAGTTTTTTTTTTCTGTTTAATCTCTCGCTCTCTTTTAGTTGCTCAACAGGCTTCTGAATTTTAACTTTTTTGTGCTTTGGTGGCCCACTAAATTTTTTCATCACATCAAGTGCATATTTTCAACAATGAAAATGTATCCTTTTACAATAGAGAATGATATTTTAGACAAAAGAGAAGCAAATGCCATTTTTTAGCTTTGAAACAATGTTTAGGTCATGATTCCTTAATTTGTGCCCCAGGGACCCATTTTATCAGAACAAACCAGTTTTAAAATATCTATTGTTTTTGCAAATATTTTTCACAAAATTAAAATCATAGAGAATAAACCCCCTGTATAATTTCAAGACATTTTTAAAAATGTAATTTGTTTGAAAAGAAACTCTGATTTGTGACCAGAAATGATTTTTTATGAAATATCATAAAAATTTATAAAACAAAAAACAAAAAAAAACTCAGAAAAATCTGATTTTTGTATTGTGGCCTCCTTAGATCAGCATAAACCTACAAAAAAAATTTCATAAAAAAATTTCACGTGGTTTGAAAGATATAACCAAATTTCACGCTGGCTTCACCAGAATGTATACGGCTATGTCTGCACACTCAAACAAGAGGGTTAGTAGAACCGATTTGCAATGAAAGAAATAAAAAAAACTACTAACAATGAGCCTATTAACAATAAAATAACAAATATTAGAAATGAAAACAAATAAATGCAAACCCCAATGCTTGAAGCTTTTATTGCTTCTCTCTACTCCTTCTGAAATGTTTTATGGATGGTGCTCAATATTGGCTTTGACAACATCTATGACTTGGGAGTGTTGAGAAAATGAGATCAAAATGATAATGATTTTTCTTGATGCTTCGTACGATAATCTTGCATAGTAATTGTGCACAAAGTTGGAGATCTTGGATCCTTTCAAATAGTTGATTAAGGGTTGATTATATAGAATATGGAAATTATTTGGACAGATGAGATTGATCCCAGATACTTTGAAATGGATGGTTGAGATCAATAGGAATTGAAGAAGAAATTAGTAAAGTCCTCTTAACTGAAGAGAAGAGGAAATTGTTCAGTCAATTGTAGAGTTGATCACGAGTTATCTTTTTGAAGTGGAGAGAGGATGAAGCAATTTATGCAATCGTAGAGATAGCACAAGAGTTCCCTTTTTGAACTGGAGAGAAGAGGGAATAATTTATGCAATTACTAAGATTGATCATGAGTTCCCTTTTTGGAACTAGAGAGAAGATTTATTTGATTATAGAAATTAAAATACTCATAAATGAGATATTTGAATTCTATTTAGATTCAAAATAGAATTTAAGAGTGAAATTAAATTAATTTAATTAGAAGAATAATTAATAAGTTTAAATATTTAAATTTAAACTTTAGGAAATTGAATTTAATTAATTAATAAAGATTAATTAATTAAGGTTTATTAATTAAATAAACTTAATTATTTAATTATTTTTGGAGAAATGATTAAAGGATTAGAAGGCCAGATTTAGAAGAAATAGATTATTAACTAATGATTAAAAAACCATTAATTAATAGAGGAAAATGAGTAATTAAATGCAAGGTCGCAAGTCTGTCCATTTTAGGGTGTCTACAAGTTGAAGGGAAAAATCCCCCCCAAAAGCAAAGATCTTAACTCATACAACCACAAAAACAAAAAAGATAAAGGAAAACACAAACATAAAAAACAAAAGACATACAACACAAGGGCTAGTACTAAAAATAAAGGTTCCAAATCAACTATTTGAAGAGACCTTGATAGACAAAATATCTCAACTACTAGTATCATATTTGGAAATCTATTGCAAGAGTACAAAAAGTTCCATAGGAAGAGAAAGAGCCCACATCAAATATGAGAAAATACTTCAAGATCAACCAACCAACAAGGTGTGTTATGCTTATGAGATAAAAAAAGGAGAGGGAGAAAGGAATCCATGAATTAAACAAACTCGCAAAGTGTGTCATGCCATGTGATCCATGAAAAAGGAACGGATTCCACTGGATAACAAGCTATGTTATGTTGTGTGATATGTGAGATAAAGAGGATGAAGAGTAGTAAATAGTCTATCAAGTTGTATTATGTTAGTTCCACTCATCCCAAGAGAGAGAATTGGTGCAAAGATGGAGTTGATGGTTAGCAAGCTACATTATGCTAGTCAACCTATCCAAGGATAGGATAGGAAAGCATTGTATCCCAAGAAATAATGCTAAAATGGTGCAAAAGGATTGCCCCAAGGAAAGAATTGTCTCCTTAGGAATCCTCTAAATAATATGCAAGGGTGTAAAGGATTGCTCCAAGGAAAATATTTTCTCCTTGGGAATCCACTAAATAATACACAAGAGTGTAAAAGGATTGCCCCAATGAAAGCATTTTATTCTTACACTAATACATTTGATAGCTATTTTCTACCTTTAAATTCGACCAAGGCCTTTTTTTGGCTTTTTAGATTATTTTTTTTGTTTATGACCCCGATTTGGTCAAAATTTAGACGAGCCTGAGTTTGTCAAAATTTTGACCAATGCGGGATATAAATTTTTTTTTAAAAAGTGAAAAGTGAAACTCATTTTTTAGTTCACTCATGGGTGGGAGGAGGGATCAAGCATAGTGTGTATTCATGAATCCAAGCATCTTGAAACCTGTAGGTTAGGGAAAAGTAAAACGCTATTATTTTCTGCAAATTAGTTATTTTACAATACTTTCTAGAGTGATGAAATTAGTTACAAATCACATGACTCTCAACTACATGAACTCCTTGCTATTTGTGTGCCCTCTTATGAGATTCTAATCTAATAGGTAGTCGATGATATGTTGTTTCACATTCCTCTCAGCTTCGAACACATTCTTCACCTAGCTATGCTTACCTATATCTCGAAGGAAAAGGTCAATGCGCAGACAACATAATGGCTCCCAAATAGTGTAGGGTGGCTTGTTTCTAGAAGTCTCTTAGCTTTCACAAATGAAGCTACATTGTTCTCACTATCTAAACAAGATTCTTCACTTCCATTTCCATCACTACTTACTAATTTTATTTTGTTTTGGAAAAAAGTAATTAACCCCTAGCAAAATAGGGAAAAAACTCAAAACCCTAAAAAGCCGCTACAAATGAACTCAAAATCAGAAATATAAATAGTAAATAACTAAACCCTAGCACCCGAATGAAGGCACAAAAAAAAATAGAAACATGTTATATACCTGTCAAATGCAGCAGTACCATAGCTGATAAGTTTGCTAATCTTGTTCAGTCCTCAAATGCTCCAATACTAGTGTTGGAAAAAAACAAACTCAAAAAATGATTAAAAATGAGCTTTTTTTGTTGGACAAGCTTATTTTAACACCAACCAAGTTTTTCAGTACAACTTGTGAGCCATTGGCAAGTTTTTGTCAAAGACCTTTCAATAGAGTTACTTCCAGGCCCTATCCGATCCGTGAGTTGAGTGAGCAATTAATGATTTTTTCAAGTATGGTTAGTAGCACCCAACATCCTTCAACCAATTTTGGTTTTTGTCAGTATCCAGGGGCTTCAACTTTCAGAAGTTGTTTGGTATTCTAGAAAAAGGCTTACTGATCTTTAGGATTTCTATTTCTTGTTACAAAAGAAGTGTCATGTATGCCATTTTCATGGTTTTAACTATGGGTTTGTTTGATCATAGTGAGAAGCCTTTGTTTGTTATGCTGGTTTTACCATTTAAAA
>MU225997.1:586240-604960 GCA_018584345.1 Thuja plicata
ATTGGCTATAGTCCTAATTAATTATCAAAAGAAAACAAAAGCTTAAATAATTAATTTCCCTATTATTGAATGAATATATTAAATATATAATTCATTTCATTAATATTCCCTTTAACCCCTAACCTAACCTATCTCAACCACCTTAACTCCTAGGTTCGAACTAATCCCAACCTCTCCACCCATGCTAAGCCTAATTCTAATCTTAATCTCATCCTAACCCACTTCCTAATGATGTCACATTCCTAAACTCTTTATTAGGAATTTAACTCATTCCAAAAAGTCCACATTCTCAAGATCCCCCTTCCCTCAAAGTCCACTTTCTCAAGCTTGGGCTTACACCCTCACCATGCTTCATTAAAGCTCTCATAAATGCATCATTTAATGCATATACCCTCACTATGTCTCATAAATTCTCTTAAACGTGCATTTAATGACCCTATCTCTCCTCTCACTCCCAATTTCTTCTATAAATAGAATGAGTTTTAAGCTCAATGGGCCACTGATTTTTTATTGTTAAAAGCATTGTTATGTTGTTCATATTATTATAAATTTACATTGTATTGTAGCTTTCATGTTATGCATTGTTATAATCTTCATTTTTAGAGCTTAAAATGCATATTTATTAACCATATAGATTAGTTTCATTTGAATCTTTCATTCTAGGATTGTATATGTCACTGACAAATGCATAATCTCAGGGAAATTATAACATTTTTCATACTCCTCCTAGATAGGAAGCAATAGGTCAATTTTAGTGATTGATATGCTTGCTAACCTTTGTTTTTCACTAATGCAATGAATTATTGAAGTGTTGTGTTGCAGCTACAGGAACCACAAAATAACACACACATTTCTGGCGCCCACAAAATTGTTCACCTAGCACAATCTTTGTCAGATGAGGAGAAGATACAATTCACTGAGTTCCTGAAAGAGAAAAAGATCAACTTTGCATGGTCTTACACAGATATGCCTAGACTAGATCCTAAATTAATAATGCACCATTTATCTATAGCTCATGGGATCAAGCCCGTAAAATAGAAATGAAGAAAGATGCATCCTCGTGTTGCATTACTGGTAAAAGAAGAGCTAGAAAAATTACTAAAAGATGGATTCATAAGAGTCATCACTTATGCAAGATGAATTTCTAATGTGGTAGCAATGTCTAAATCAAATAAATCTATCAGGATCTGTACAGACTTTAGAGACTTAAACAAATCATGTCTTAAAGATGATTTTCCACTACCATACATTGATATGATCATAGATCTAACAGTAGGCTATCAAATGTACTCATTAATGGATGGTTTCTCAAGGAATAACCAGATTAAAATTTCTCCTGGGGATCAAGAGAAAACCACATTTACATGCATATGGGGAACTTTCTACTGGAACGTTATGCTGTTTGGGTTAAAGAATGAAGGTGCTACATAGCAAAGACCTGTGACTACCATATTCCATGATATGATGCATAAAAACATGGAGGATTATGTGGATGATACCTTAGCTAAATCAAAAGAAAGGAATACTCATATTTAAGACTTGTGGAAGATATTAGATCACATGGAGCAATTTCAACTCGGGCTCAATCCAAAGAAATGTGTCTTTGGGGTTCAATCAGGAAAGTTGCTAGGGTTTATTGTATCAGCAAAAGTAATTGAAGTAGACCCTAGAAAAGTCAAAGCTATACTAGAAAGGAATCCTCCACACAACATTAGTCAAATGAGGACATTACAAGGAAGACTCCATTCAATCAGGATACTTATGTCACAACTTGCAGACAAAGCACAACCCTTTACTAAATTGCTACATAAAGGTGTCACCTTCAAATGGGATGAAAATTGTGAAACTAACTTCAAAAAATTAAAAGAGTACCTGGATACTCCTCTTATTCTCATGGCACCCATCCATGGAAAGCCTTTACTCCTATATATCTCCGCTATAGCTACATCACTGGGAATATTGCTGGCGCAAGAGGATGAAACTAAGAAGGAAAGAGCAATGTACTATATCAGTAGAACACTAGTATCTTATGAACTCAATTATAGCATAATTGAAAAATATTGCTTAGCAGTTGTGTTTGCATCATAGAAATTGAGACATTATATGCTATCACATACAGTAAGGCTCATTGCAAAGATAGATCCTTTGAAATACCTCTTAATCAAGACAGCATTAACAGGACGACTAGAAAAGTGGGTCCTGATCCTGAGCGAATTTGACATTGAATATGTAGACAGAAGGGCTATTAAAGGACAAGTCATTGCTGATCAATTAGTTGATTCACCACTCCAAGATGATGAACCTTTGAGAATTGAGTTCCTTGATGAAATAATTATGCATCTAACTAAGTATCTGTGGAAGATGTACTTTGATGGTTCTTTCACGCAACTAGGCTCTAGAGCAGGGGTTCTATTCATAACTCCTCAAGGATAAAAAATACCCAAGTCCTACAAATTGATGTTTCCATGCACAAATAACATGTTTAAATATGAAGCATTGGTAAATGGTCTTAAACTATCTATGGAGTGGAAGATTGTAGAGTTACATGTGTACGGTGACTCCCAGCGCATTATCAATCAAGTAAATGGAGATTATTAGACCAAAAATGAGAATTTGATGCCCTACAAGCTACTGGTTGATGACCTAAAGAATTACTTTATCTTCATCATATTCTAGCAAATACCAAGAATAGAGAATAAAGCTGCACATGCTATGGCTACATTGGCATCCATGTTACAATTGGAGGAACATCAATTTCACTATGACTTCTTGGTGGAATAATTATCCTACCCAGCCTCTGATACACCCAAATACCAAGTAATTTGTGCTTTGAACACCCAAGACCCATCTCGGTATGCTAAAATTATTGCTTACCTAAATAACCAAACTATACCCAATGGCCTATCCAGAAATGAAAAATGAGCCATGATTAGGACAGCATCGTATTATGTCCTCATTACTAACAAATCATATAGATGAGTTATTGATGATACACTTATTAGGTGTTTAGAACACGAAGAGTCAGATCGCGCGTTAAAAGAAGTCCATGAAGGTGTATGTGGATCACACTCAAATGGCTGTTCACTAGCTAAGAAACTGCTCAAAGTAGGCTATTACTGGCCCACAATGGAAAAGGATGCTATTAAATTTTCAAAGACATCTAATAAATGCCAAACACATGGAAATCTCATCCATGCTCCTGCTAGAGAACTCATAACATTCATAACACATTGGTCATTTCAGCAATGGGCCTTTGATTTGGTTGGAAAAATATATCATAATTCTTCAAGTGGACACAAATACATCATTATTACCACTGAGTATTTCATGAAGTGGGTAAAGGCCATGCTGCTAATCAAAGCCACTGGAAAACAGGTGGCTATGCTCATCTTGAACTACATTATATGTAGATATGGGATACCCTCTTCAATTGCAACAAACAGTGGGGGCCAATTTAAAAACCAAGACATCAAAGACCTTTGCACACAGTTTCACATCACTCAACATTGTTCCTCAATCTATTATCCTCAAGGTAATGGATAGGCTGAGGCATCTAACAAGAATATTCTCAAGATCCTACACAAAATTGTGAGTAAGTCTGGCAGGGATTGGCATTTACAATTAAATTTGACACTTTGGGCCTACAAAACAAGCATCAAAACACCAACTGGATCCATGCCATTTTCCCTACTCTATGGAACTGAGGTAGTATTACCTATTGAGGTTGAAATCCCATCTTTGCGGGTATCTTTACAAGGTCTTTTTACTGATGAATAGTACCACATTGATTGGGTAAATTCTATAGACTTACTTGATGAACGCAGGCAACAGGCATTCGATCATCTGAAAGTGTACCAAAAATGCATCTCAAAAGGGTACAATAAAAAGGTCAAACCATGACACTTTCAAGTGGGGGATCTCATCCTGAAAGAGAATCCTAAGAACCAGCCTAACAGAGAACAGAAAGGAAAGTTTGAACCCAATTGGATGGGACTGTATGTCATTACTGCAACTTTTGGGATTGGAGCTTATTAGCTAGATACACCTAAGGGAGGTTTTCTTCCTAATCCCATTAATACTCTACATTTGAAGCGGTTCTATGCTTAATGTCTGGCTAGCAGAGCCTATGCAGTGAAAATCTCAAAAAATACCAAAAAAATCATAAAATTGATCCTGAAGAAATTCAAAAACAGTGGAAAAAGTCCTAAAAAAATGTATCCTTGGTGAAAACCTGGCAAATAGGCGCCTTGATACTACAAAAACATAAAAAAGAAAAAATAGCAAAAAACTTGAAAAAGAGAAAAAAGTGCCTTGATGAAAACTTGGCAAACAGGCATCTTGGTAGCAAAAAGAAAAAGCTTTTCCAAGTGGTGAAAACTGGCAAATGGGCATCACTTGAACTCTATGCTTTATCTATCAATACACTAGCAACCCTAAACTTCATACTTGCACCTATGCTATTTTGTGACTCTGATTCCTTACAAATGTCCTATCCTTGCTTGGGATTTATCTGCATTTGTGTCTTAGGAATAGTCATTCTGCACTGGGGGCATCTCTGCTAGCATGGTCAATTTGCATCTACTAGGTTTTATTAAAGGGTCTTGTCTAGGATGGTTCGCCTCTCCAACATAGTAACATACATCAAACTCGTGTTTATCAAACACTTGAAATCCATAAACTTAAAATGAACTAGTGTTTTTCACCACTTTAAACAATGTTTCTAAACACTACATGGATTGCAATTGCTGACATAGTTAATCTCACATACACTCAAACATGAAACATATTGCTTATATTTCAAATTCTGATTGATGAATCTCTACTGTGTTTGAAAAATGAATCAATAGTATTTCTCAATACTACTTAACACACATAGTTTGCTCTTGGTTTGGTTGTAATTCTTTTTATGTTCCCATGATGTTTCGTACTAGGGGCATCTCAGCAATTATAAATTTTCTTTGCTTGATTCTCAATTGGTGATTGTTATGTCTTCTAAGTTACTCTATGACATCCATTCAAAATACCTAGAGTCACAAGGATAGGGGGCATAACGTCTTATCAATTTTCTATGTATGGTGATTGTTCCAAATGATCCTATAAATTTCACCTAACTTGGATATTTTTGGTAAGAGCTACCAACATGAGTGGATAGCCGCATATATCTCGATCTTTGTTATGTGTAAACTACAGCGAGGTTTAAAAAATTTCCTTGTCTATTTTCTAAATTAGATTCTCACTATGGTGTACGCTACATGATGTACCCAAGGATATGAATTTTCCAGGTCATTACGGGTCGCATATCTTATATTAGACTTGAACAAAACTTGAATCTAAACATTAAAAGGAGATAACTAAATTGTCATCCTGGCTTCTATGCCTTGACGCCTAATTTAATTTCTGACATTGCATCCAATACACATAGTATTCATACTTTCATGATACTAGTGGTTATTAGTGACAGTTGTACTATCAAGTGATGTCTATTACAACAAGTGCTCAATGATGATAAAATGCTACAATGTATACAAATCAGTGATATTCCTAGCAGTCTGCATATACATGCATTTAAAGATTGCATGATTCATTTTAAAGAGAATAGCATAAAAGGGACTTGAGCTTAAAATAAATTCTTGCTTCATTCAAAAACCAAGTTAATTACATGCATCAAATATTACTAATATCAATGTCACAGCATATCCATGACATACATTCTGCATTCATACATGAGAAAGAGAAAAAGAAAAAAAACAAAGCATTCAAGAATTACATTTAATTTTACATCCTAAGTGCATCCATACATGTCTTTGCATAAAGAAAAATCTCAAAAACATTCATTTGCATATTCACTTAGTATCATTTAAAACACATTCATATAAGTAATAAATCTAATGAGCATAAATGATGTCATCACATATCTAATCTAACTCATCAAGAGACCAAGATAAACATAATCACATGTGTGTAGAAATCTAAAAATGCATGAGCATCCATAAATGTATCAATTCAGGAACAACTATCTCAGATATATCATATATGGAACATATGAAAAATGTGGAGCTGTCTACAAAAAGAGTATCAGTATGAATCAGATATACATGTATAAATGTCATGGTACAAAAGAATGATCTTAGAAGGATCAAGATATACAAGGTAATCTCAAAAAAAATGATGATAAAATATGATACATCATGTCTGACTCCCACCCTCTCCCTGATCTGGCAAAGGTGGAGAAGGAGGTACAAAAGGTGCTGGAGGAGGCATGGCCCCCTCAGACTGCTGAGCGATCCATGAATATGAAGGTGTTCTCTGACCCTCTAGCACTGGAGCATTATATAGGGCATAATAATATGTCTCTCTGTCCCTAGTGTACCGCCATGCGAGCCTATGCATCTCTCTCAGATCTCAAGCACTCAACCTATGTATCTCTCTCTTCTCTAGCTTGCTCAAGATGTCTCTCTCGATCTGCTAGAAGAGCCTCTAAAGTGGTTATCCAAGCTATGAGCTTCTCTCACTCATGCTCACACTGTGATAGTGCATCTCCATCTTGGCCCGGGCCCCTACATGTATCCTTCCCTGAGGGTCTATCGTGTGGCCTATCCTGTGGCCTCTCCTTCTATTGTTGTCTCTGCCTCTGCTGATCTCTAGTCAACAAAGGACCTGGATCCCTTTGAGGAGTAAAAAATCTAAACCAAGTCTTCCTGCCACTCCCACTACCATTAGCCACCTCTCCAGTACCTCCCACAACCCCTCCACCCCTATCATCTGCATCATCAACATTGTCAAGAACCTATCTCCTATGTCTCCCTCCATGTCTCCCTCCATCTCTACCCTGATCCCTCACAATAGCTCCTCTATCCCTCTGGGCTCCTCCTCGACCTGTAATTAGTCGGTCCTCTGCAGGATCGTAATCCAATGGATCCTCAATCCAAGGAACCGCCTCTCCTAGATTTTTAAAACATGGCACAGGGTACTATCTCATCTTAGCAAGATATCCCATTGAACATCCCATATCGGCTACATCATGCTGTAGCTCCCATGGAAATGCTACCATCTCTACAATGGCTCTCTATGCAGTCTCATAACCCAACTATCATCCCCACAGTGGCATCTTATCACGTATCTGTGCATACACCATAAGATCCTGGCATCTTCCCTATACTTGGCCATACTACCTCAAAACACGGGTCACCAAAAATTGCTCAATGATGTATCTAGTATGCCCAATCAAGTAACTTCTCTGGAAAAAATAAGTCATCTGGCACCTGTCAGATAATCACTCCTCACAATCAAGGTATGGTCACCATACTACTACAGTAATATCATCCAAAACATGATGCCAATACTCCACCTTACCAATACATAAGGTTACTCTGCTACTCATTGCCTGTCAACTATCAGTTGTGTCACTAGAATGTTCTCCTATGCCAAGATCTGAAGCACCAGGATACCAATAGTCATGCTCCGTGAATAATGGTACACAATCTTATGTAACTCTCAGTACATATGAGCTAATATACAACTACCCCATGCAAATCTCTACCTCGCAACTACCTTCTGCTCAAGCATATCAACCTAGCCCACCATAAATCTGTGTTGTCCATGGTCTAGAATCAAGATACCTCCAATCAAACAAGCTAAATACACAGGCAGATGATCATAATGGTCGCACATGTAATCAATCCCATGAAAAGTATCGGCGAGCGATCATATCATCTCCAAAGAAGCATCATGCAGTAGCAATCGACGTGGTAGAAGTAGAATCAAAATGAACCTCATGTCCTATCATCGAAACTCTAAGTATCCACCACACATCCTCTAGTGTGACCGTCATCTCACCAATGGGGAGATGGAAGGTGTTGTTCTCTGGATGCCATCTCTTGGCCAGAGCAGTCAACAACCCTCGATTTACCCGAATGTCAGGTATATCTCTCAAAGAATATAATCCTACACGGGTGACTAACTTAGCCTCGTCACTCGTCAATGCTCGTGCTAAAGTAAGAACGTGACCAGGATATGGAATATGGAAGGAAACCACCTCAAATGGAACCTGTTCATAGATAACAATTACACAAATAGCCCAAATCAGCAATTTATCTAAGGCAACTAAGCAAAAACCCTATCAGCTAAGTATTTTGGTCATCAGACAGACAAAACTAGGCAAACTGGACAGCTCAATAGGTTAACAATTAGATGCAACTCTATTTTTATGGGGTGCGATCCTCTTTATAGGATGTGATCCCCAATTTCTGAGATGTGATGGGTCATCCAGGATGCGACCCTATTTTCACGGATGTGATATGGGATGCCGCGTGCGACCCTATTTTTATAGGGTGTGAAATCTTGCAAAAACTTCACAAAACTCCAGTATGTGACTAAAAACTCTAAGACAAGGTACGATCCTAGATTTACAGGAAGTGACCTAGGATTTTGGGTAACTACAGGAAACAATGTGAGATTTACTCGACACGATGCCAAATACAGGATGTGATGCAAAATGTAAATGCCTATAACTTGCACCAAAATGCATGAAAATGAAAACTGGAAATTTCAAGAGCTAGGTTTTCAAGTACTTACCGGAGGTGGGTAGTCAGCTGGATGCTTATGTCAATGGCTGAGCTCAAAATGATACTTCTCCATGGGTACAACCATCTTCTCTACAGATCTCTCTGAATTACTAAGGTGAAAATTGAAAATGATTTAGTAAAAAGTACATTTGGGCCTATATATTTGCCTTTTTGAGCTATTTAGGAGCTCTAAAAATCCTCCCAGACAATTAAAACTCATTTTTTTCTCTTTCTGATCCGTCAGGAATGAAATTGAATGCACCGACATTGTTCTCCATAGTGCAGTAAAATTCTTACGACAGCTCCTGAAAATGTAGAATTGCTCCATATGTTCCGAAATGATTCACACGCTTTACACAATCAATTTTTCGGGTTCTATATCATCAAATTGTACATTATTCATTAAAAATATTGGTCAGACATCATTTAATCAGACTCAAAATACACATTTTCACATGATTAACTTGGTACCATTGTGTTTTCTGTAAACACACCCTCATTTCTTCACTTATTCTAATCCATTCTTTCTTGACCTAACCGACCCATGCAAGTGATACATCATTTCAACAGATGGATTTTATTCTTTCCTTCGATTTTGTTCCTAAGGGGGCATGATCACACTATCATCAATCAAATTCTTTCTCAAAATAGGCATTAAAATGACTTCGTTATCAAAAAACTAAAGGCATGACAGTTCCTTGACTAAGTCAGGACTATTGGATTGAAGGCTTTGATTCTCACAAGATGGATATCCTATGTCTACTTTTTCTTAGATTCTTATTAAAGCTCCTGACAGCTTTTTACTAACCTTTGTTCAATCAAGTTCGAAGTCGATATTATCAATTTTTGGATGAAAACCAAGTTCAGAATTGGTATCTTTAAGATCTTTTCTTATTTACCTTTGTTCAATCAAGTTCAAAGTTAATTCTATCAGTTTAGTTCAATCAAGTGCGAGACTGATCTCATCAGGCATTTCATTCGATCATGATCAAAATTCTCAAACTTTATAAAGTCAACATCAAAAACTTTCTTTGAATCAATGTACTGCTCGCACATCAATTCAAAGAGGGGCAAATGTAACCACCATAATTTTGTATGCTCTGACCATAGACCCTATTTTCCCTAAGTGTGATCATACCCCCAATTATGTCAAAACAATTCTTCAAATCACTAGCACAATTCATTCAAATCAAATTTAATCTCCCAGGTGATTTAATCACTAAATTACATTAATTGCCTTAGCCAATCAAATCAAATCAATTCAATTCTATCAAAATAAATCAAAAACATGGCTAAGGTAATTAATTAAAAGGAATTAAATAAAATCCTAATTACACCTCATCACTTGCAAAAGCCAACCCCCTAGCTTAATTAATCTAATTAATTGGCTATAGTCCTAATTAATTATCAAAAGCAAACAAAAGCTTAAATAATTAATTTCCCTATTATTGAATAAATATATTAAATATATAATTCATTTCATTAATATTCCCTTTAACCCCTAACCTAACCTATCTCAACCACCTTAACTCCTGGGTTCGAACTAATCCCAACCTCTCCACCCATGCTAAGCCTAATTCTAATCTTAATATCATCCTAACCCACTTCCTAATGATGTCACATTCCTAAACTCTTGATTAGGAATTCAACTCATTCCAAAAATTCCACATTATCAAGCTCCCCTTCCCTCAAAGTCCACTTTCTCAAGCTTGGACTTACACCGTCACCATGCTTCATTAAGCTCTCATAAATGCATCATTTAATGCATATACCCTCACCATTCCTCATAAATTCCCTTACACATGCATTTAATGATCTTATCTCTCCTCTCACTCCCAATTTCTTCTATAAATAGAATGAGTTTTAAGCTCAATGGGCCCCTGATTTTGGATTGTTGAAAGCATTGTTATGTTGTTCATATTATTAGAAATTTACATTGCATTGTAGCTTTCATGTTATGCATTGTTATAATCTTCATTTTTAGAGCTTAAAATGCATATTTATTAACCATATAGATTAGTTTCATTTGAATCTTTCATTCTAGGATTGTATGTCACTGGCAAATGCATAATCTGAGGGCAATTATAGCATTTTTCATACTCCTCCTAGATAGGAAGCAATAGGTCAATTTTAGTTATTGATATTCTTGCTAACCTTTGTTTTTCACTAATTCAATGACTTATTGAAGTGTTGTGTTGCAGCTACAGGAACCACAAAATAACACACACAAATCCAACCCAAACCTATAATAAAGCAATAGTTTTTCAACTAACTAAGCTAACTGTTATGTTATGTCTTGGCCGCAAGAATAGTCATGGATTTGTGTTTATATGGCTTCAGGAATAGTCAATTACAAGATTAACAGAGACAAAGTACTAAGCATCTAAGTTAAACTATAGAAAGAAAGTAAAACAATTCCTTACCAAGTGGGCCCTATTGGATGAGTACTCCTCGTTAAAAACTATGTTCTTAAAAGATAAACATCCAAAATATTATTATCCAATCATGCTGATAACACAAAAGTAATAAAAATTTTCTTTTTATTCAGAAAATATAGAAGTTCATTACATTGCTCAACCAACACTTTTTGAAGAAAATGTGAGAGACTTGATAGAAAGTCAAAATTAAAATGAACTAACTAGATCAACACCTCAATCTCTCAAATCTAGGGAGAGTGATTTTATTGAAAACTACAAACTAGGAACAAAAAAGAGTGGAACAAAGTGGACTTTGTCCAAGCATAATTTGAACCAAATATTTCCCTAAATGTTCTCTAAAATTAGGTATACAAATAGTTAGGAAGGTAAATGCTCTTCCAATTGTTTTGAAGAAATCTTCTATAAAAGAAACAACTAGACTTCTACTCATAATTTTTTTTACCTCTTCCTTCCTTGATGTGCTTTGAAAGCTTTCAAAGATTAGTTGTACCTTAATGTTCTTTGACTTATTCAAATAGTTGCATTCAAAAGGTTAGTACCACTTATATCTTTGCTTATGCATTAATATATTAAATACAATATTTACCATAATAATTCATCGTAATATACATTTATATTGCATTCATAAGGATCATAGTTTTTATCAAAAAGGACATTGATATAGTAGGATAGTTTATCATCATGACATAACCAAAGATTTAGCAAAAATATACAAAACCACATAGTTCAGAAGTTCATAAAAGAAAAACAAAATCTAACCCAACATGAAAGTATCTAATAAAGGAAACATAAATGGGCTGATCAACAAGGACACCCACCTTCATCACCAAGGAGATATCCTTTAAGAATCAATGTACATGTAACCTTAGCCTGAGAGTGAGGACTTTTTGGAGGCCAAGGGAGAGACAGATTTGTAAAAATATATCTTACAACAAGTTTAAAGGGATCCTTAGGAGGAAGAGATCTTTGTTTGAAGACATATACCTCCAAGAGGAGTTCTTGAACAAAATTATCATCTTTAAAAAAGAAAGGGGAAGGAGAAAAAGAATTCACCTTTTCCCATATTGATAGGTAAAATAGGATTCTTGATAAATTATGATACACTTGAATCCCCCTAGTAAGGGAATTTGTTTATAATGGACATGCGATTGCAAACAAGGAAGAAGTTGTGATCAAAGCTACACACCTCGTGCATAAGAGAGAATCCCCAATTGAACAAACAATTTAATGTAAGAAAGGATGTCACATGATAAACACACACCAATCCACCAAGGAAAGTGGTTCCTTGGAAAGGAATAAGAGATTTTAGAAAGGATAACACATTATGTTGATACTCCTATAAGCTATTGTGTTGTCTTTATTTCTGTCAAAGTCATGATAGTAAAAGGAGATAGTCGATAAAAGATAAATTACACTGAGACAAATAGTTGATAATGAAGAGTATCAAAGATATTGAACACCAAACAATAACAAGCACCGAGAGAAGCAGAGGATAGGTACCGATCAGCGTTAGTCACTGAGTCACCGAGCACAGTTAGTCACCGAGCATATGTTATGTCACTGAGAAATATTAGAGCACATTACTAACTATACCAGAGCCAACATAAGAATTCAAATTTGATACATTGAACCTTGAAACCCAGCAGGGAAGATTTTGCATTTTTTAAGGTAAAATTTAGGAAGAGCATTGAGATTGCAAAAACATTATTGCACATGATCACGAGGAAACTCAACCAATGAAAGACAAGTATAATAAATGCATTGGGAATGAAACCAATCCTGCACTACTTCACCTCCACCACAGATGGAGAAGGGTCTAAAATAGGTTAACCACCTTAAGATCATATAAAAGTAACATAACATGAAGATGATAGATGATGGTGAAAATTGTAGAGAGAGAAGAAGTTACAGTGACAGAGCTAAAGGAGATAAAATGCAGAAGTTTTAAGGTGCAGAATTAATAAGTTACCAAGTGCAAAATGAGGTAATACACTTATAGAGCATAAAGATCTGAACAAAATTATGGTTGATGCATACTTGCAAACATTTTTGTAATATTTTTTGTAATAATTAGGAGATTAGAAATCTCATTCAGTGGGTAGGCCCTAACAGGTCTTATTTTGTAAATCCTCTAACCAGGTACATTTCTTAGATGAGAGATTGTAAAAATCCTTTAACAAGATAGACTACATAAGTATTTTTGTACTCTTAATAGGGTAAGCTATAAGAAGTAGCTAACATTGTAGCTCTAACCGAGCAACCTTTATATTGTAGTAGCGAAGGATTGTGGGTGTCATCCCCATCACAGTTTTTCATCTAACAAAGGATTTCGGTGTGACCAAAATCATTGTGTTATGTGTTGAAAATTTTATGAGTTGAGTCATTTACTTTATGTTCATATTATGCAATGTATTCAACTTGGTAAATTATCATATTGTATGCTTAAAAGTATTAAGGGTATTGATTCACCCCTCCCCTCTTAGGACATAAATTTCCTAAGTTATTCCTAGAATTGGTATTAGAGATTGGACTCTTGAGATAAGGATTTAACTGCCTGAGACTAAAGATAGTGACTATGGAAAGTTACAAGAAATCTAAGAAGATTGATAGTCTTGAGTTTGAGTTTGAGAGTGCACAAGAGGTGATTGAATATTTGAAAATCAAGTTAGAAAATTCCTTAAAAGTGAGAAAGTAGTTGTGTAGTGAATTGAAATCCACACAAGAACATGTTGATACTCTTGAGACAACATCTAAAATTAGTTTGAGTGATGAAGCTGATTTGACCATTGCAGAAATCATGGAGTTACAAGACACTCACCGAGCAAATGAACTTAGCAAGGATAGATCATGAATCACAAGGATTAAGAATGAGTGAGATACTTGACTCTAAGGGAGTTTTGAAGATGCATTGAGATTAGCTGAATAAGACAAAAGATAGTTTGAGACAAGAATAGATGAGAAAGATAATGAGATCACGAGGTTAAGACAAGTACACTATGCCATGAATGATCAACTAGTAAGTGCTAGTCTAGAATTGAACATGAAAGAATTTGAGAATCAAGCACTGAAGTGTGAAGTCTAAAGATTGGCTAGTGAACTAAAATCTAAAAAAGAAGCCAATGAGGTACTAAAGAGAAATGAAGAAATTATGAGATCATTGGATGCATAAATTAAAGGTCAGAGACAACCGAAAGACAAAACTGGACTTGGATTCAATAGTGAGAGCACTACTAGGAAAGGAGAGTCCTCTAATCAATCTGGAAATCAAGACACTTCTGCCCCACTGAAGTCAAACAAGCCTATTTTCTACTACTGTGGGAAACCAAGACATATTGCAAATGTATGCAAAAGCAAAAAGGGTAAGTCACCAAGTTCACCTAAGTTTGATGTGTTAGAAAGTGGTTCATTTAGGAGTGTTCTAGAACACTTGAGGGTTGTCATCTATGGAAACACATCTATTATGAATGGTCTCTTGGTGTCATAAAGATTTTTTGAGTTATAGCTTACAAAATGACTAAGTCTAGAAAGAAGAATTACAGAGTATAGCAGTACAGTTTTGGTCAATGAAGATAGTATATGATGACTGAAGACATGCGAGATTACGAGAAGATATTTTGGGATATGTGTGACCTTCAGTTAATATTTCTTACATTTTGGAGTTGATCACAATAATTTATAGTATGTTGAAGACATGAAAAGATAGAGTAACAGTGATACATGGCAGATGAATAGTTGTGATGATTGAGGGAGTATAATGTGAAGTCCAAACATGCTATGTTGGATTCAGATTGTGGATTACCTATGTTTTGATAGTGTATGATGGCCGACTTGGCAATTACTTTTTTTATAAGTATTAATTCTATTTTGTGATGTAATTGGAAGCTGACTGGATATGTAATAATGCATGTATAAGAAGAGCTTTTTGAGAAGCGATGAGAATGTGATGGATATGTGACTGATTGGTATAGATGTGAAGAATTGGATGGATGCATTGAGATATTAGAATCAGTCATATGGTAATGTGAACTACAACTGGAACTAACTAAGCATAAAAATGTTTGTATTGTTCATTCTTGATAAAGCATTGTAACAGAATCTCATTTATGATTGTATGAGCAATGAGCTCAGTATACCTTTAACAGGGTTTTTGTATTCCTCTAACAAGAAAATTTACTAATGTAATAATCATCTCCTAATAGGTATAGGTCTCATAACAGGGACAATATAATTTTAGTACATATTTGTGGGTACCATCCCCACCGGGTTTTTTCCCTTGGTCAGAGTTTCCTCGACAACAAATTCATGGTGTTATGAGTTGTGTGTTTTGTGTTTATGTTCTTTTAATTTCAACTATTATCTAGTTAAGTTAGAATTTGCTAAGTTTAAGTTTAAAGTGCTATAATAATGATTCACCCCCCTCTTAGTATTACTTAATCCTACCAATTGGTATCAGAGCTTTGGCCCTTGGAGAGAAATCCTAACAACTTAAGCGAGATCAAGATGGATTATGAAAGTTTGGAAGAAAACTTTGGAGTAGCAATTGAAGACCTGGATAAAGCTAAAGTAGAAAATGGTGACTTGAAATTCAAATTGAGAAGAGCATAGGGATTCATCAAGAAACTAAAAGAACAACTTGAACTTTCTAGAAATCAGAGACAAGATCTTATGGATAAGATAAAAGAGGATTCTGACAATGACACATCAGATCAGATAAAACAACTTGAACAAGAGAAAGATTCTTTGAAGCTTGATCATGAAATTAATTCACTTCCAATGGCTAAAGAAATTCAACATGAAAAGGATGCTAGAAAAAAAATTGAAGAAACCTTAAAAGGTGCTAATATTCATATGGGACAAATGTAGACCGGACTTGATCACTACAAGAACAAATATCTAGAATTAGAGAAATATAATCAGCTCATAAAAGGAGAACTTGTTGAAGCTAAGAAACACATTGAAAAACTTCATATGAGCAGTGATAAGATTGTTGAGTAGAGAGATAGACAGAAACCTAAAGGGGACATGACTGTAGTTGGCTTCAATGAAGCTGAATGTTCAAAGAATCAGGAAGAAAAATCTGAAGCGAAGACTGATGATCTTGAAAAACCTAAAGAACAGTTCAAACCTTTCAGAGGTAGATGATTTGGATGCAACAAAATTGGACACATGAAGAGAGACTAAATAAGTAAAATTCCTTACAAATCCTTTGATGGATATTGCAATAATTGTCATTCATATAGACACAAGAAAGTAGAATGTAGGAAACCTAATCAATCTAGAATCAAGAAAGATTATATTAGGGAAGAAACAACAACTAAGATCACATATTACAAATGCAATAACTTTGGACACATCGCAAGGTATTGTAAGTTACAGGTTAATCAGAACAAACCACCTCCTACATGCTACAAATGTAACAATCCAAGACATATAGAGATTTTTTGTAGGTATAATGGAAGTGATAAGAGAAGAGGACCACCGACTATGGTTATAAAGATGAATATTGGTGATACCAGTAAGAGTCTTGTAGAATACATGGTTGAATTTGAGAGTCATTTCAAAAATCAAAAGATGAAAATAATGGTAAGGTATGCAAGGTAAAAGAAACAAGTGAGTTATTGGTTTAGGGAGTGTCAGTAGGTGCTAGTGAGCCTTTGTCTGATGCTAAAATTTCTACATCAACCGAGATGGCCAAGCATGGCCTTAGGGGGAGAATTGGAAGGAATCATCATAAATCTATCCAGCCCCTGATTATGAGGAGTAAGCTCTTGCGAGCTTAGTGAGAGTATGTGGAACACATATCTAAGATTGCATTGCTTTACAATCTATATCTTGTGATCACCAGATTGTTAATCGATTGGATTATGGTTAGAGATAAGGTTATTGGGGACTATTTCGGTTCTTTACACAATGAAGTATAGGGTTAAACAAAAGAACATGTTTAAACATCATTCAAAGAAAATATCCAAAGGAGAACAAAGATTAGAGAAAAAGAAGCAAAGAAGCAAGTGTGTTGAACGTTTGATCAAAGCAGAACTTCACAAAATTGGTAGATAAAAGGTATTTAGATATTTTTGAAGCTTTGGTTATGGATACTCCATTGATTTTAAATGTTGCTGAAAGGCATACGTATAAGTTTAAGAAACACCCATTCAAATCAACTGAGGATGATACCGAAGGTGCATTTTTGCAAACACCCTACGACGTTCTACATGTTGAAGACATTAGGATGTAGTTTCATTGTAAGTATGATTCTCTAGGATACTTTGAGATATATTCAGAGATGAAGGACATGATTGGAGAAAATGGAAAAATGAAAGCCAAGTTCACACACCTTGAAAATTTAAGTATCATGCGGATGACTAAACTTTATGAATTTGACAAAGGGGAATGGATTAAAATCATTCTAACAAGAGTTCATGACCAGTTCATTTGGCTTGGAGATCAACCTATGAAGATATGCATCGATTTGATTCATAGTATAACACGTTTGGATAATTTTGGATTCATTCCTACTGTAGAAAAAAACATAAAGAAACAAGTGGAAACTGTTAAGAAATGTAGATCTGAAGATACTATTAGAACTAAGATGTTGTAGGATACAATTGCCGTTGTGATTGATTGATCCTAAAAAATATAGTAACATATATATTGAATCGAAAGATGACAAGAATGAATAGTCATAACTTATCGTAATGATAAGTCATGATTGTTTGTTATTCAACAAACCCTTAACACTTTTTTTACGGGTTACTTAAAGTAACTGCATGAAATATAATTAAGATAGTCACTATACTATCGTGACTGTCATATGTGAATAGTCACGATATTATCGTGACTGTCACATATGCCAGTCACGATAAGTATCGTGACTTTCCATTAAGGATTACGATAACATACTTGTCGGTTAAGACAGTCGATTCAATATTAGACATTATGTTATATATATATGTATGTATGTATGTATGTATGTATGATTAATTTAACATGTCAAATCAATATATATATTATATCTTTAATTTAATATATATTTTATATTTCATTATACACACACACACACACACACACATATATATATATAATATTTGTTATGTCATTTTATTAAACACGAACAAACATAATTTAACACTCCCTCTTGAGAGAGAGTTTACCAAATTTGTAGAATTTTCATATCATGATATTTGGTCTAATCCAAACATTCAAAAATTGTCAATCATGATAAGTTATCATACACAATAACAATATACATGTTAAGACGTCCGGACCAATCCGGCTCAACCCCTTTCAGGAGTATATCTTAACAATTGTTACACAACAAGTGATAACACTAGTAACAAGATGTCCGGACCAATCCGGCTCAACCCCTTTCGGGAGTCAATCTTGAAGCCTAGTTACTATTATCAAGATCGTCACCTTGAAATAGTAACCGATACATAGAAGATCGTCATCTTCACAAATTTGAAATATTTCAATAATTATATATATATATTCATGAATAATATGTACATCAATAATTACATTTGGATCAAACCAATTTTCTTTCTAAAGAATTCTATCTTCACCCTTGCAAGAGATTTAGTGAATATATCAACATTTTGTTCTTCAGTGCTGATGTAGACTAGTTTAATGATTTTCCTGTCTACCATATCTCTCACATAGTGATATGGAATCTCTATGTGTTTTGACCGATTGTGAAAGACAGGATTTACAGAGAGCTT
>MU225997.1:608409-641624 GCA_018584345.1 Thuja plicata
TTCTTCAGGCATCTTAATGTCTTTCTCAATATATTCCTCTAATTCAAGTTCCATAAGGAGAGAGGTAAGTCTAGTCCTCCAGGATACGAAGTTTGAAGGACCTTCTAATCTGTCTTCCATTCTCATGGAGTGAGCCATAATTATAAAAATTAAAAATTTTAAAAATGTGCTCAGTTATATATTATGTAGAGTTTATATATTATCTTCCTTTAATAACCTTGCTCTGATACCATGTTAAGAAATGTAGATCTGAAGATACTATTAGAACTAAGATGTTGTAGGATACAATTGCCATTGTGATTGATTGATCCTACAAAATATAGTAACATATAGATTGAATCGAAAGATGACAAGAATGAATAGTCATAACTTATCGTAATGATAAGTCATGACTGTTTGTTATTCAACAAACCCTCAACACTTTGTTTATGGGTTACTTAGAGTAACTGCATGAAATATAATTAAGACAGTCACTATACTATCATGGCTATCATATGTGAACAGTCACGATATTATCATGACTATCACATATGCCAGTCACAATAAGTATCGTGACTTTCCATTAAGGATTACGGTAACATACTTGTCGGTTAAGATAGTCGATTCAATATTAGACATTACGTTATATATATATATATATATATATATATATTATGATTAATTTAACATGTCATATCAATATATATATTATATCTTTAATTTAATATATATTTTATATTTCATTATATATATATATATGTATGTATGTATGTATGTATATATACACACACACACACAACACACACACACACATATATATATATATAATATCTGTTATGTCATTTTATTAAACATGAACGAACATAATTTAACAAGATAGGATAAGAGAGCAATGAATAATAATGATATATTTCAGCAAGATGTTATATTGGTTTCAAAAATTCTTATATACAAACTACATTACAGAAGCTGACCTAAATCAGTATCCGCAGGAGTGATTTTGATGATATACAGAATGGTGAAGGAAAGCATTAAATATAACCTTTGCAAAATACTTGCACAACATGTTTTTGGAGAATGTAAAGAAAATTAAGAAGGATAAGTCAAAGGCATTCAGGTTTGGATCTCTATTGATATACATGTATATTCATATTGTACATATGTTTCCTGGTATGCACCCTAGACCTTGGAAGGACAATGAACCCACTGGAATTCAGATCACACAAAGCTATAGAAGACAGAACAATACATGGGTTGATGGTGAGTTATTTGGGATGATCAAAATCTTGCAGAGAAAGATGAAGGAAGGAGAGAGGATTCCTAAGGCATTGGTAGAGAAGTACAAAGATACAATTTGTTTCATGGTTGACACTAATTATGTTTTCTTTGAGGTAGTTAAACCTAGGATGAAGTAGTGGTATCCTTTGGGATATGAATTCAATTTTGAGTTCTTGAATATGCAAGTTGAACACATTCTATCCTCATTAATTGATCCATCAAAAGAAATATGGGGCACATATGAGGAAAATTCAGCAAAGATAAGGGAAGAAGTAACTAGAGGTGTAAGAAAGAGGAAAGTAGAAAACTTGGTAGATGATCTAGAAGATAAGGATGGTATAAAAAAGGAGGAGATGAAAGAGGAAAGAAAGAAGATGATAGAAAGAGCTTCTGGATTGGTGAGCACTTCTCCTACAACCCTTCCACCTCCAGAAGTTGAGAAACCTTCTAATTGATATATCTGAAACAATACCTACACCACCAAAGATAACATCATAGAAAGAGAAAATTATAGAATTGTCAAGAAGGAACACAAGGTCCACTAAACATGACTCTCCACCTAAGAGACAAAGGACAAAAGTTGAAGAGAAGGGAGAAGAAAGGAAATGAGAAGAGAAGAAAGGAGATGATAAGAAAGTAGAAGAGAAGAGTCCAAATGTGAAACATCTCTAGAAACCTGACATAAAGATACTAGAGAAGAGAATAGTTGAGAAAGGAAAACTTAATACCTTGTCCACATATATGTAAGGTATGATGCATCTAATCAGACTTTGATTAAAGACATGATAATAAATCACTTACTTTCTTTTAATAAGAACTTGTTAGAATTTGAAGGTAGTATACCCGAGGAACTCTATGAAAAATTAGAACTGAAGAAACAACTAGCACAGATAGAAGATGAATAAATTAGAGTATAATAAATTGAAGACATGTTACCTATTTTTTATATTAAGGAGATGTAGAAGACCTTGAATGATTTAAAACCTTTGTTGAGAACTAAGTCAAGATTGGTAAAGATAATGGGGAGAAGGTATGATGAAGTGATTGAGGAAACACATAAGGTTGTGGATAAGGTTCTGATGGGTACTGAACCTGATAATTCCTCACCACAAAATGCTACTAAGCCTAGAACTATTGAAAAGGTGAATCATCAAGGATGGCAGAAATAAGTCTTGACAAATCAAAGGGCGCAGAAACTAGTTAATTTGAAAGTACTGTGAAGCAACCAGATTTGTTTATTTCTGGTGTGGTTGTCTTTGGACACCTCGCAGGATGTCAGTGATCCTTTTGAGAAAGATACCAACATTGAAGGAAGAATTTTTCTATAAATGACAGACAAAGAAGAAAAGAAAATGAGAGAATATGAAGCAGTGAAGGAAATAGTGAATAAAGTTGAAGAGAAACAAGAAACTCATGCATCTGTTTCTTCATGTTTATTGTTGGAAAGTGGAGATAAGACTCTAAGCATTGATATGGATAATATGGATGTGGATGAGCTGATGAAGTTATCCTACTATTAGGGCTACACAATTTTTTTTTAGCCTAATTGCTAAGTCATATGTTTTAAAATTCAAGCAGGGTTCTGTATTTATTAAAACCCTGGTGGTTGTGTTTTAAAGATTTTTGATCATTGGTCTAAAACCCTAAGTCTTTAGGACATGTTATAATTCTAAGTTACTTTACTTCACTCACTTAAAGTCCTTTATTCCCATGTGTTTATTTTATCATCGATCAGGGCATACCTTTATTTTTCCTAAAGTACTAGCGCTTTAATTATTTATCCTAAGTCTAGATGCCCCACAATGTTTTTTTATTTTAAAATCATGTGTCTTACAACTCCACTTTGATCCAATGGATGTCGCATTCCCTTAGCAGAAAGATGATCAAGATCTACTCATAAAGGCATTGTGCCTAAAGTCCACATGTATTTGGCGGGTCTGACATATGTTAAAAAGTTATTGTAAAGTGCATACAATTTCTATTTAATCTTACGGTTGGCACTATGCCTTAAACTCAAGATGCACTTGATCTACCATTCAAGGCATTGCACCTATATGACATCTATCCTTCTGACATCGTGGGCCCTATTTTCTTAAAGTTAGTGGAAGGCTAAATTAATGACAAGTTCTAACAAATCCTATGGTCGACATGATTCCTCAATCACAAGATGCTCTCGTATTAACCTTCAAGGAATCACACCTAGATGACACATGGAATATGCTGGGCCTTGTTCAGTGACAAAGGATAAAGTAAAAGAGATGCAGTTTAAAGTTCATCCAATGGTGTGCATAAAGCCTTAGGCTAGAGATGCAGTTAGATTAACCATTAAGGCATTACGCCTTTGTGCTACATGTCCCAAGTGGCCTCATCTCATTTTTGAAGGGTACAGTAAAAGACAGGCATGTTAGATCTAATCATGCATCTGGTACATTGCCTCAGGCTGGAGATGTAAAGTATTTAGTCATTAAGGCATTGCACCTATATGACATGTGTCTTATCCAGGAGGTTATACCCGTGGTTAATAAAGTGGTGGTTAAGTAATATGTGTTCAAGTTAAAACAAATTTGACGCTGAGTGTGAAGCCTTAGGGTGGATATGTAAGGAGATTAATCTTCAAGTCAATACACCTAGATGACATGTGTCTTTGTGAGATCATGGGCCCCGGGTTTTAAAATGAGTTAAATGAACTGTTGATAGATCTTGATCTAATGGTCAGTGCAAAGTGTCAGGGAAAATGTGATCATGATCCAGTGTTTGAGGCATTGTGCCTGATAGACACATGTCAAATTGATGATAGTTTGTGTCAATGGTTTCTAGTTGTAGGATTTTATATGAAGTTGTTGAGATTGATGGTTGTGTTTTAAACTAGTAAAGTAACATTTCTCAACCATTGGGCTGTGAAAGTTCAAATGAGGTGAAAGTAATGCCAAAACGTGTGGCCATCTCAGCTAAAATTAAATTCTAAGATGTGATGGGATTGTTTATAAGATTTTTCATTTGATTTTTTGAATGCCATAATTGTTGAAGTGATTGGAGCAGAGCTGAGTTGTAGAGTTTTCTGTTTGTCTTCCAACTTTCGCATAATAGGTAAGTTTTTCTGTAACTACACTCCTGAGCATTGTGATTTGGAATTAAAGTAGGGTTTTCATGTTGTGAATCAAGTAGGTTTTGTATGTGAAGCTGAGACTTATTGATTAAGATACCATAATTTAGAAATGACACCCAGAAAACAAAATCTCAGGAAAAACAAACTATTAGGAGAGAAATGTTTGTGAGGATCTTTTATAGAAACTAGCTAGATCAATAAATGACACTACCAAAATCAAGGAAATGGTGCCAAAACACACTCATTTGAAAATTGGGGAGGGTTTTTATGATAACGGTAGATGAATAAGAGATGCAAACATTAGCATGTCTGGTTTAGCACTTTTCAAAGTAGCATTTAGTCAAAGGAATGCATTTACACCAAACAGTAACATATGGCAGATTGATGTGGGAAAATTGGTAGTCCCTGGAGTCTTTATGGATATTGATTTGTTAATCCAAATAGTAGATAAATATGATAGTGTGGCCAGGGTAGTAAGAGATGTGAATTGAAAAATATTAATAAAAATTATAGCTGAGGAAATAAGAGAGGTTTTCTAACTAAATGATCCCACTATTCACATGGATAAAATTGATTTTGATCAATTCAAAGAGGTATATAAGGATCAAAGGAATTATCTCAGAGGTGGACCCTTGAAATAATTATTCAATAAGATAGGGGATTTGGTTGTGGTAGGACCCAGTACACCAAAACCATTTAAATTGGATTATTTTACTCCAAAGGCTAGAGGTGTATATAGTGCCTTGAGTTAAATTTTTGGGGATGATGAAGAAAAAAAAATGCCTATTCATTATATGCTCATGATGGTGTAGATTCTCCATCTACATCTGGCCATTATTTTTTACTTTGGTTCATATGTTTCTGATCTAATTCACCATGGTCTAATAGGCATTAATAATGCAAAGGTAGCTAAGTCATTTGTCTGGTATTCAATATTGATGCACATGTTCTTGTTCAAGGGTACTAATTACTTTGAAAAGGAAATGGATTTGATGAAATTTAAGGATGATGAAGAGATGCCTGTCTAAATATGGAGTGTAGATTTGTCATGGGACAGGAAAGATGCCAATTACATCACCTTTGATAGGTGTTTTTGTTCTGGGCTTAGAGTCTTGTTGTTATCTGATAATCCTAGGATTCCTACATCTTTCTTGAAACTATTGAGACCAAAACAATATTCTCAAAGCATTACTATAGTGCATCATTGGGGTTATGTCATTTTATACCCTGTTTCAATAGTTTTCAGAGTGTATGGTTTCAAAGATGTCCCAAATATACTTCCATATCAAGTCCCTATCAAAATGGGCATTGCAGAGATAATCAGGCAAATTGGTGGACTACAAGAAGAGGCATTGACAGGAAAAGGAAAAGGAAAAGGAAAAGGAAAAGGAAAAGGAAAAGGCACCATCTTTCCTACTATTACAAGTGTACACCACTTTATTATCACAAAAGGAGGTTGGAAGCATTTGAATAAATATCTTGATCCTTATCATCTGAAAACCTCAATGATAAGATGTGTTGACCCTTAGGGGTTCATAAGTGACATGTTTAGAAAAAGGACAAGGTGCTTTGCCTTGGATCACCAACTCAATTTTCCTGAAGACATCATTAGAAATGAATTCAATTTGTAGGAACAAGAAATCAAGAAGTAAAAGTGGTTGGTTTACAAGAACACCTTGGGATTTTGTTCATCATTTTGATAAAGGATATGATCCCTTAAAATAATTCATGCCTTGGGAAAATAAAATAGACTCATTCATAATAATTTTTGAAGATATCATGCAAGCTCTGAACCAGAAGAATGAAATGGTCATGAAGGCGGAACCAGAAAAGGCTAAGGCAATTTTGAGCAGATCTATGCCTAATAGGAATATCCCACCAAGAAAGTATGTCTTACAATAGAAAAAAGGACACATCATGGTGTTTCCAAGAGGAGAGGAAGCTTCCACCTCAAAAGGGAAAAGACCAATAGAGCTAGATTCACAATCATTGTCATCCCCTAAGAGGAAAAGAACAGAGGAAGAAGGACAACAATTAGAGAATCTTTACTCCCCTTCTGAATATCCTTTAAAAATGGATGAACAAGCAGTAGCTCAATAGTTTCTACTGATGGAAACTATAGGGAAGGTCTTTGTGACACCTCAGGAAATGCAAGAAGGGATGACAGAGGCTCCCAAACATGTAAAGATGGACTTAACAGTCGCTGAATTTGCTGGAAAAGAGCTTGGTCCCATAAAAAATAGGCTAGTGATGAATTCCTATAAGATGACAACTTTTTGAAGGCCAGGGCATTTAGTCAATTCTTGTGGATAGCTCATATTGGATAATTCAAGGAAAAGTGTCAGAAAAGGAAAGAAACCCAGCCTGACAAAGATAAGAATGAGGTTGAGGATGAAGTAAAACAAGAAATGTTGTCTAAGTTTGAAAATATCACCCCTCAAGAGGGATGAGAATTAGTCAGGAAGGAAGGAGTCCTTATTCTTTTAGAGTGGGACATAGCTGATCATATAGTTCTTGGTGCTATCAAAAAAGAAACAAAGACCATGCACACTACTAATGTAGAGGCTCAACAAGCACATGAAGGAGTCAAATTTAGTGAAGATCATGCTACATTGTTAATGTGATCACTGAAGAGGAAAGAAAACAAGAGAAATGATGAAGGCACTCAAGTTGTGCATTTAGGAAGCCTACTAGTAATTAGAGTGGAAGATACCACAGGAGTGGTAGCAGCAAGCATAATACTAGAATCTACAAAGTTCATCATGAAGGTGGTAGAAAGACAAGAAGAGGAAAATAAAATCATGATAATCAAGTTTGAAATATCCCTCAAAGCCTACAATGATGAAAAGATGAAATCCTTGGAGAAGGATAAAATAATTGCTAAATTAAGAGGACAATAGTCAGTCTAATCATCTCCATAGAGGATGATAACACAAGAGCCAAATTAGCCCTCTTCTTTTAGTCCAATTATTTAATTCCCTCCTTCTCCTATGCCATCTGGCTCTATTCTAGAGGCAGAGTTGAATTATGAAAAAGACAAATTGGTAGCAGAAAGTACTAGATTAGAAGGGGTGAGGAAAAGTTGGGAAGAAGAAAGTGCAAAGTTAAATAGTGCACAAACACTTGTACAATAGAAATATGAGGATAAGATAAGAGCCACAATCATGCATTTTGTTGATAGCCTGGATTCTGCCTCTATTCACCTACATGGGAAGGACACCATGATATAATATTGAATTTATATGAAGAAGACAAAGGTAAGTTGGATCAAATTATGCAAGAATGGAAAGGAAAAAAGGCAAATTTGAAGTCTTTTTATTCTTTATCTAAAAGGGAAGACAATGTTGATATTGTATTAAATGCCACTCATAAATTTCTTAAATATTTAATTTATTTAGACATAAGGAGAAGTTTCATCCACAAAAAGGATGAGACATTGAGAAAAGAATATTCCAAGACCCATTTTGAGATATTCCCTGGCCTATTCAGAAAGAAGGGAAAATTGAAAAGGGAATCATGGTGGATGAATGAGATGGGTGAAGAATTTTTTATTAGAACTAATAGCATCATCAACTTGGAAAGTACTCTTATTTGTTCAAACTATAAAAACCATTGAAGAAGCCTGAACATACTTTGGGTTTTGGAAAAAGGAAGTTGAATAGATAAAGACCAGGTGGGATGAATTGAGAAGAAAGAAATATGAAGTCATAAACTTCCCTTGGCCGAATGATGAGGTGTTCACATCCTTGAAGGACAAATTTAATGGAGGTACCCAAGAAGAAAAGGATATTGTGTGATGTGCAACATATGGCAGTTCTCTCTAGCATTTTGAAATGAACAATCAGATACAAAGATCTTTACATCAGAGGACTAAGTAAAAAAACTCCATATGGAGGGCTTATAACAAGTTGGAAGCAGTTGCAAAGATGAGGCAGTCAGAAGACAAAATACTAAAAAAACTTTTTAGCAAATTGGTTATCACTTCACTTGTATTTGTATTTTATGTGAGTCATACATTTTGTCCTTTATCCCAATGATCTATATCTTTTTGCAATCCTCCCCTATAAAAGGATTCCAAAGATCATTGGAGAGGGCTAGAAAGTTGATTTTTGTAATCATATGTAAATTTTTTAGTCAAGGGATATAGCAGAATTGTACTAGATAGGTTTCAAAATTAGAAATAAAGTTGAAGGTCAGTAGCATATTATTGAAGCGGTTATCTCTTAGTACATCTTGTATAGAGAAGTATGATTCTCTACACTTAATACAAAGATCCAGATTTAAATCTCTCCTATGGTGTTTATCTTGTGAGTTATGAATTTTCTAATTCATTAGCATAGAGCTTATTTGTGTTTATGTAGTTATTTTAGAGTTTTGATCAAGGATCAAATTAAATGATGTTCTAATTAATACATAGATTCATCTTGATATACACTGGGATTTTATAAGTAGTATGGGGTTGGGATAGTTGTGTTTATGGCCTGGAATCTCTGATAATAATTAACTTCTGCATATTGTATTTGTTTTGGAGTATTTCCTAATGGATAAGGCACTGATCAGAGACTAATAGTTTCCTTATTGATGCATGTCTAGTTATATCTTGTCTATGTTTATGCAAACATAAACATAAAATCCAATAAGTCCTATCTTTCTATGAGTTTCTTATGTTCCATTTATCTCATTCTCCATTTCATGGTTGATGTTCAATGGATAATTAGCCAATTATCTAGTATATCCCGATTGTGTTGAGCTATTGTGAGATTTCCTCTTGTTTGATATCATATAGAACATTTGAGGGTATTATAGGGTAACCCCCCTTGGTTTTGTAGGAATCTAAAGTGTAGGAGTATGGTTATGCATGCTTGTTAGTTGGTCGTTTTCATTTCATTGAATAAAAGTTGGAGTTGGATTCTCTTTAAAATTTGTGAGAAAGTGAAAAGGTTGCTATTCATTCTTCTTAGAATAAAAAACCACCAACAAAATATCGACTCTATGGGGAGTAGAATTGACTTTTTTTAAGTGACGCAGGTTTCTCAAGTTGAGCAAGACTCATGGCCTGCGTACTTATTATTTTAAACTAATTAGTTGACCATTAAAAGTACAAAGTTATATTTTCTTATCCCAGGGATTTGTTTTACCATTGAAAATTTGTTGGGATTTACTTAGCCCCTTATTATTATCTTCTATCTCATGAACTTAATTTGTTCTACAATTCATATTACTGAAAACTAGTGTGTATTTTCTCAACCAAGTGTTGAGTGGTGACTCGAAGAAATCCCTACAGCAGTGTTGAGTAATAAATCATTTTCATACACATTATTTCAATATGATTCATAAGAATACTAGATCATGCATGAAGAATCATCCTGAGGATAAACAACAAGGTGAAATTCCATCTACTTCTAGAGTTGGTCAACAAATGAATGAAGGTGTTGATAGGATTAATCCTCAAACTTTGAGGAAAAAGAGGAAGACTAGTGTAGAGAATCTCATTCCACCAAATTAGGAGAGAGGAACATCAAAAATTGAAGAAGGTGCAGATTCGGGATTAGGTGTGTATGGTGATTATTATTCTCAAAGTGAGAGAGGTGAGGATGGACCAAGGTATACTAAGAAGATAGTCCACGGTAAACCTCAAGGACATGAAAGAATGTCTAGAAGTAATAGAAGAGAGGAAGAGAATAGGAATTCTCCTATTTCTATGAGCTCCCCCTCATCAGACAGGCCCCATGCCCATAGTCAGAGAAGGGAAAGAGTTATCTATGAAGAAAATTCTAAATCTAAAACAACTCTCCCAGATTCTTAGGAATTTTTTGAAGAAGTTGGGGAACTAGAAAGGAGAATCCATGACAAAATTGCTATAAGAAAATGAAGAGATAAAGAGAAAGAAGATAGGATAGGACTGGCTTAGATCATATATGAACAGTTGAAAAGGCAATTGCTGGATTTAGAGGCAATCAATTCTGTTGTTGCACCTGCAAGGGTTGAACAAGAACCTTTTGTCCAACAATTGTACAATACTCAAAATTTTAAACATAAAGGTAAGCAGAAAGATATGGGATTTGAAATAAATGAACCTGTAAATAAAGGGGTTCCAGTGGATCCAATGTTCAAATTGGACACTGAACTAGAAAGAGGTAAGAGGGAGAAGGAGATTATAGCCAAGGAGCTTGAGAAAGAAGAGTTGGAAGCTTCTTCTCTGGAGATGAAAAATAAAATTGAATTTCTTAGGAAAGCCTTTGGTCCTCCTATTATTACTATTGCCTCATCACCTGATGAAAATGTTGAAGCGTCTGTGAATCCAGCAACAAATATACCACCACCAGTTGGTCTTGTGAGTGCTACTACATCTAATGTCAAAGAATCAACTTCTCAAGGTACTAATTCAACCCAAAAGACACTTGTCTATGTAGAAAGGTATACACAATTTATTTTCCTTGGTATTCCTGGTTACCCCAATGAGATTCCAAAAGAAAGTAGGGATAAACTTCCAAAATTTGATGGCAATAATGTTATAACATGTGAAGAACATATAGATAATTTTATTGACATGATGGATGACTATGAGATTGGACATGATGATGTGATGATGAAATTGTTTGTTCACTAACTGAAGATGTTAGGGATTGGTTTAGAGGACTGCCTCATGATTGTCTATGGTCCATGGATGAAGTTAAAGAGTGTTTCAGGGATCAATATGGTGATAAAAAAAATGTAGGTTTCATGTTGACTGAATTCAAAAACATTAAGAAGAACCCAAATGAACAGGTGGTTGAATTTAACATAAGATTCCAAAGAGCTATGCACAAACTATTTCAAGTGATGAGATTGGATGGTAAGGTATGTCTCACAAATTATTTAAATGCTTTTGATGCAAAAATGGGATATCTTTTTAGAGATAAGAACCCTAGAAATATTAGGGAAGCATACAAAATAGTAGTTAACATTGGAACAAATAGAAGAGTGTCAGAGAAAGTAGGTAGAAGGGAAGATTGGAAGTCAACAAGGTTTAAGAAAAATGAATCAGAAAAGCCCTCAAATGCTAAACCTAAAGAAGAGGATAGTCTGAAGAAAATTTGAAGTGCTCTGAAGGATCTAAAGCTTGGAGAGAGAGAGAGAGAGAGAGAACAATGGGGCTCCAAACAAAGATAAGCCATCCTTTAATAATTTCAATCAACAACCTAGGATGCAAAACTATCCCTATACTACCCAATGGAAGGATGGGAAGCCTATTCTCCCACAAATAAAAGACAAATCTGATGATAAAACCCTTGACCCTTTGCATAAATCCATTTTTAACATGTGCAATGACAATTCTTGGTGCATGGCATGCCAATCACCTCACAACCCTGATTATTGTGTTATTGCTGCAAAAGTATCTGTAAGTGAAGATCAAGGGGAGGATGAGGATGAAATGTATGATGACACTAGTTGTACAATGGATTCTTCACATTTGGGGGATGAAATGGTCTCTGATGATGAGACTAAAATATAGTTTGCAACTGGCTCATTGAATAGAAAAGAAACATATTATCAGCAAGATGATTCTGATATAGAAGAATAGGAAATTGATAATATGAGGTGCAATACTGAGAAGGGTGAGGAAAACCCTATTTTTAGAAGACCCTCTGATGAGGAAATTTCTTAGATTACAACCAACATGGTTACTCAAGCAAGGGGTAACTATAACTTAAGAAATAGAATAGTTGGGTATGCAGATGGAAAACTTGCAAGTATTTTTATTAAAGAAACTAAAACAAATACCAAACAACCGCATGAAAAAGAAAAATAGGCTGATGATGCCAAGAAAATTTTGGTTAAAAAGGAAAATAAGCCTACTGATCCAAATATCTTCTATAAAGAGAAGACAAAAACACCATAAAATCTTGTTCCACCCCCTCAAAAGGAAAGTAAACAACAAAAGAGGGATGAGCCCAAAATGGCTACTCAAGTTGAGGATGAAGATTATGTAAATAAAAAGAAAGATGTATCTGACATAAAATACACCCATGTTGATATGGGGAAACTCCTATCTCAAATTATTGTCAAGGTTCCTTTATTATAAATGATGAGGATCGGTGAACACAAGGAGAAACCTTTAACATGGGTAGAAGGTGTTAGTTCTACAAAGATTTTTTAACCAAGAGAGAGTAAGAAATTGACAAATCCACAAGATAAATTTGTAAGTAAGCCAAAGGAATATGATGAACTTGTTTCAAAGATTCCTAAAATTTATTTGGATACAAATATTGTTAGCACTTCTTTAGGTACTGTAGACCCTTTTTTCCTAACTTTGATTATAAATGGAAAGATGCTAAAAAATTGTGTGATAGATTTTGGAGCATCTAATACCGGCATGCTTGCTGAGGTGATGAAGTCAATGGGATTAAAAGTTGATACACCCCATGGAAGATGCCAAGCCATGGATTCTAGAGAAGTTCCTGTGATTGGTACTATCATGGCCTTTCCTTATAAGTTGGCCGCATATCCATGTAAGATACTAACAATGAGTGTATTAGTTGTGAACATTCCCCCCCAATATGGAATGTTGTTATCAAGAAAATGGAGTGCTTCAATGGGGGGAATTATTCAGTGTGATCTATCATTTGATATATTTAATATTGTTGTTGAAAACATTAAGGTATACATAGAAACCAGAGCTCCTCACATGATTGAGGAATAATAAGATGATAACATGACTTGTTTTCTAGACACTTATATGGGATCTTTCCAAGTGGAGGCCAAGGAGGTTGAAGGAGAGAGAGGATAAAAGTAATTTATCAGAAAAAAATAAGTTATGGGTTATGTATTTTGAGGGTGTTATTTCTAGAGAGGGAGTTGGTGCTGTAGTTTTGTTAATAGCTCCCACGGGTAAAACATTCAAATTTTCATTTGCACTGTTATTTGCATGCACCAATAATGTTGTAGAATATGAAGCTTTGTTGATAGGATTAAGATTGGCTTCAAGACATGGAATCAAATGTCTTAGAGTCATTGGAGACTCTAAATTGGTGTTATCTCAAATTAAATCCAAATATGCTTCAAAAAATCAAAGATTGAAGCAATATAAAAATGTTGTATGGGATGAACTAGAGAATTTTGATGCATTCAGTATTGATTGGATGGATAGAAGCCATAACAGAATGGTATACTTTCTTGCAAACATTGCTTTGAGGCTAGAAGATATTACATTTGCTGGAATCTCTAAAATAGAGGTTCAGTCTAGGACTTCAATACCAGATAATGTAGAGAGTTGGCAAGTTTTTGAGGATGATATGGATATTTTGAGAATTCTGCATTATGAGACAGATTTTGGAGATAAGTAAATAGATTTTAGTGGATATGTAGAGACCCTAGATGGAAAAGAGACTATCTTAGGTAAAGAAGTTCTACATCTAAAATCAAACAAAGTTCCAAAGGGATTGGTTGTTCTTGAAAGAGCTTTTGACAACTAGGATAAGCCATATTCTACTAAATGTGTAAATAATCCTAAGGATTTGGAGGAGGTGAATGTAAGAACAAAAGAGATTCATAAAACCTTATTTATTGGTAAGAAAATGTCACCCAAAGTGAGAGGTTATTTTACTAACCTCTTGAGGAAATACAAAAAGGTTTTTGCATGGACCTAGGATAACCTCAAAGCATACAATGAAGATTTGTTCCAACATGAGATCCCTCTGAAAGAAGATGCTAAGCCTTTCAGACAAAAGAAAAGACCTATAAACTCCACATTAAGACCCAAGATGGAGCAGGAAATAATGAATTTGAAGGATACGGGGATCATCAAACCTATCAGACATTCTTCATGAGTTTCAAACTTAGTTCCTGTCACAAAAAAGAATGGAGATATCGGGTTGTGTGTGGATTTTAGAAATTTAAAAGTTTCTTCCCTCAAGGATAATTATGCTCTCAATAATATGGAAAACATGTTGCAGAGGGTTACTAGCTGTGAGTTGATGTCCATGATGGATGGCTTCTCTGGGTACAACCAGATAATGGTTAAAGAGTCAGAACAATTCAAAACTGCATTCACTACACCTTGGGAGACATATGTTAATGTTAGAATGCTTTTTTGTCTGATAAATGTTGGGGACACATTTCAAAGGGATATGGATGTTGTTTTTTTTTATTTCTTACAAAAAATTTTAGAGGTCTATCAAGATGATCTCACAACATATTCTTAAAAAGAGGAGCAACATTGTGAACACTTGGAAAAAAAATTCAAGAGAGCTCTTAAATTTGGGATTCTTTGAATCCTAAGAAGTGTACTTTTGGGGTGATGAAAGGTAAGTTATTGGGTCATATTGTTTCAAAAGAAGGGCTTAGAATTGATCCTGAAAGAGTAGGTGCTATTAACAAGGTACCACTTCCAAAAAATGTGAAAGGTATACAATCTTTCTTTGGTTAGGTGAACTTCTTGAGGCATTTTATCACAAAATTTTCTAAGAAGAGTAGACCTATCTCAAAGATGTTAAAGAAAGGTGCTAAGATGGAGTGGAATGGGAAGGCTACACATGATTTCCAAGAAATCAAATAGGCTATTAAGGATTCCCTTGTATTAAGAACTCTTTATTATTCAAATCCACTGAATATATTTTCTTTTACTTCATGCCATATAATAGTTGTTGTTTTATTACAGAAGAATGAAGAAGGTTTTGAACAACCTATTGCTTTTTTCAGAAAATCATTACAGGATGCAGAGCTTAAGTATGATATCAATGATAAACAAGCCTATGCATTAGTAAAGGTTTTAAAGGCTTTTAGATATTATCTGGTAGGTGTTATTGTGATTTCTTATGTTCCTTCAACAATAGTAAAAGATATCTTCACACAGCACGAAGTGTCTCAGAAAAGATGCAGGTGGATTAACAGGATCCAAGAATTCAATATTGAGATACAAATCAAAAAATTGGTAAGAGGGATGGGATTAGCTGAATTGATGGCTAATACAAACTTAGATGCATATCACATAAATACATTAGAAGAAGAACAAAGGCCTTTCATTTTCAATCTTAACCATTGTGATTATTACAAAATCATTATTTATTATTTGCAAAGAATGAATTGTCCACCAGGCATGGATGAAAACAAGAAGAGAACCCTAAAGCTGCAAGCCATCCATTTTTCCTTAATCAGAGATGAGTTGAAGTGGAGAAATCCTGAACGGATTTTATTTAAATGTGTTGATGATGAACAAGCACACATAATTTTGTAGGAGATGCACAATGGAGTATGTGGTGGCCACTACATGGAAAATACCACTACACACAAGATTTTGAGAGAAGGATTTTGGTGGCCTACTATTTTCAAAGATGCTCATCAGCTAGTCAAAAGGTGTGATTCCTGCCAACAATTCTCTGGTAAGCTAAAAATTCTCTGGCAATGTACCTTTAACACCAGTGGAAGTACAAGCCCCTTTTTAGCAATGGGGTATTGATTTCATTGGAGAGATAGCCAATAAATCTAGTGGGGGGCATGCCTGGATAATTGTGGCTATTGATTACTTTACTAAGTGGGTTAAAGCAATCCCCACTAAAAGAGAAACTAGTAAAGTAGTGATAGACTTCTTGTTAAAACATATTATTACAAGGTTTGTTTGTCCAGAGAGAATTGTATCAGATAATTCCATGTGTTTTAGGTCTAAAGATTACATGAATTTTTGTGTTGAATATGGTATTCAGACATCATACTCTTCACCCTAACACCCACAAGGAAATGGTCAAGCAAAATCTACCAATAAAAGTTTTCTTAAGATCATTAAAAGAGTCTTGGACAAAAATAAGAAGGTATGGGACTCAAAGTTAACAATGGCTATGTGGGTAGATAGAGTGACTTGAAAAAAGGAAATAGGGTATGCTCCTTTTGAATTGGTATATGGGATCCAGGAAAGATTGCCTCAAAATAATTTAATGCCGATGTACAAGTTTGTCCAGTTGTATGATGATGACATCGGTAGTGACATGAAATTGACAATTGATGACTTGATTGAGTTGGATGAAGCTAGGAGGGAGGCTTCTACAAAAAATGCTAAACTCCAATTACAATTCAAGAACTTGTATGGCAAAAAAGTAGTGCCAAGGCAATTCAGTGTTGGAGACTATGTGTTAATGTGGAATGCCAGATTGGAGGATAAGGGTAAACATGGAAAATTTGATCCAATTTGGTTTGGACCATATGCCATCCATGAAAGGTATGGACAAAACTATTATTTATTGAAGGATCTGACTGAAAACATTTTAGAATTGATAGTTCATGGACGACTCTTAAAATTTTACTTCTCATGAAGTCTAATTATCCATGAATAGTAGGTTATACATATGTTTTGTTTTATGCAGTTAGTTTTTTTTTTTTCTGTAGTGTAGGTTTTGTTTTTTTTTGTGTGGGTAGGTTAGTTTTCTTTCAGTAAGTTTGGTCTGTTTCCCCTTGAGATTCTAAGATCTTACAATACCTACAAGAGGCATTCATCCCCAATTAGAAAAAATGTTAGGGCTACACAATTTTTTGTTATCCTAACTGCTAAGTCATATGTTTCAAAATTTGAGCAGGGTTCTATATTGCGTAAAACCCTAGTGGTTGTATTTTCAATATTTTTGATCGTCGGTCTAAAACCCTAAGTCTTCAAGACATGTTATAATTTTGAGTTACTTTATTTCACTCACTTAAAGTCCTTTAGTCCCATGTGTTTATTTTGTCATTGAGCAAGGCCATACCTTTATTTTTCCTAAAGTCCTAGTGCTTTAATTATTTATACTAAGTCTACATGCCCCACAAGTTTTTTAATTTTAAAATCATGTGTCTTACAACTCCACTTTGATCCAACAGACAATGCATTCCTTCAGCGGAAAGATGATGAAGATCTACTCATCAAGGCATTGCACCTGAAGGCCACATGTATTTGGCGGGTCTAACATATGTTAAAAGGTTATTGTAAAGTGCATAAAATTTCTATTTAATCTGACAGCTAGCACTATGCCTTAACCTCAAGATGTGCTTGATATACTAATCAAGGCATTGCACATGTATGACATCTTTCCTTCCGACACCATGGGCCCTATTTGCTTAAAGTTAGCAGAAGGCTAAAGTAATGACAAGTTCTGACAAATCCTACCATCATCGTGATTCCTCAATCACAAGATGCTCTCAGATTAACCTTCAAGGGATCACGCCTAGATGACACATCGCATATGGTAGTCCCTTCTTAGTGACAAAGGATAAAGTAAAAGTGATTCATTTTAAAGTTCATCTGATGGTGCCCGTAAAGCCTCAGGCTATAGATGTAGTTATATTAACCATTAAGGAATTACGCCTTTGTGCCACATGTCCCAAGTGGGTCTATCTCATCATTAGAGGGTACATTAAAAGAGAGGAATGTTAGATCTGATCATGCGACTGGTGCATTGCCTCAGGCTGGAGATGTAAAGTATTTATTCATTAAGGCATTGCGCATGTATGACACGTGTCTTATCCGGGAGGTTATACCCGTGGTTAATAAAGTGGTGGTTAAGTAATATGTGGTTGAGTTAAAAAAAATTTGATGGTGGGTGTGAAGCCTTAGGGTGGAGATGTAAGGAGATTAATCTTCAAGGAAATGCACCTAGATGACATGTGTCCTGGTGATATCATGGGCCCTAAGTTTTAAAATAAGTTAAAGGAACTATTGATAGATCTTGATCTGATGGTCAGCACAAAGCCTCAGGGAGAATGTTATCATGATCTAGTGTTCGAGGCATTGCGCCTGATGGACATGTGTCCAAATTAATGATATTCTATGTCAACCATTGTTGGCTATGGGATTTTATATGAAGTTGTTGAGATCAATGGTTGTGTTTTAAGCTGGTAAAGTAACATTTCTGAATTGTTGGGTCATGAAAGTTCAAATGAGGTGGAATTAATGGCGAAACGTGTGGCCATCTCAACTAAAAATTAATGCTAAGAAGTGATGGGATTGTGTATAAGATCATTAACTTGAGTTTTTAAACATGATAATTGTTGAAGTGATTAGAGCATAGTTGAGTTGCAGAGTTTTCTGTTTGTCTTCCAACTTTCGCAGAACAGGTAAGTTTTTCTGTAACTACACTCTTGATCATTGTGATTTAGAATTGTAGTAGGTTTTTTGTGTTGTGAAGAAAGTAAGTTTTTATGTGAAGTTGAGACTTATTGATTAAGAAACCCTAATTTAGAAATGGCACCCACAAGAGAAATCTTAGTAAAAATAGACTATGATGAGAGAAATGTTTGTGAGGATCTTTTATAGAAACTAGTTAGATCAACAAATGACACTACCAAACTCAAGGAAATGGTGCCAAAATACCCTTGTTTGAAAATTGGGGAGGTATTGTATGATAAGGGTAGATGGATAATAGATGCAAATACTAGCATGTCTGATTTAGCACTTTTCAAAATAGCTTTTAGTCAAAGGAATGCATTTGCACCAAACAGTAACATCTGGCAGTTTGATGTGGGAAAATTGGTAATCCCCAGAGTCTTTATGGATATTGATTTGTTAATCCAAATAGCAGAGAAATATGATAGTATGGATAGGGTAGTAAGAGATGTGAATGGAAAAATATTAATAAACATTATAAATGAGGAAATAGGAGAGGTTTTCCAACTAAATGATCCCACTATTCAAATGGATAAAATTGATTTTGATTAATTCAAAGAGGTATATAAGGCTCAAAGGAATTATCTCAGAGGTGTACCCTTCAAAGAATTATTCAATAAGATAGGGGATTTGGTTGTGGTAGGACCCAGTACACCAGAACCATTTAAATTGGATTATTTTACTCCAAAGGCTAGAGGTGTATACAGTGCCCTGAGTTAAATTTTTGTGGATGATGAAGAAAAAAAAATGCCTATTCATTATATGCTCATGATGGTGCAGATTCTCCATCCACATCTGGCCATTATTTTTGACTTTGCTTCTTATGCTTCTGATCTGATTCACCATGGTCTAATAGGCATTAAGAATGCAAAGGTAGCTAAACCATTTGGTTGGTATTCAATATCGATGCACATATTCCTGTTCAAGGGTGTTGCATACTTTGAAAAGGAAATGGATTTGATGAAACTCAAGGATGATGAAGAGATGCATGTCCAACTATGGAGTGCAAATTTGTCATGGGACAGGAAAGATGCTAGTTACATCACCTTTGACAGATGTTTTTCTTCTAGGCTTAGAGCCTTTTTGTTCTTGATAATCCTAGGATCCCTACATCTTTGTTGAAACTATTGAGACCAAAACAATATGCTCAAAGCATCACTATAGTGCATAATTGGGGTGATGTCATTTGATACCCTGTTTCAACAGTTTTTAGAGCACATGGTTTTAGAGGTGTCCCAAATATACTTTCATATCAAGTCCCTATCAAAATGGGCATTGCAGAGATAATCAGGAAGATTGGTGGACTGCAAGAAGAGGCATTGGCAGGAAAAGGAAAGGGCACCATCTTTCTCACTATTACAAGTGTACACCAATTTATTATCACAAAAGGAGGTTGGAAGCATTTGAATAAATATCTTGAGCCTTATCATCTAACAACCTCAATGATAAGATGTCTTGACCCTGAGGGGTTCATAAGTGATATGTTTAGAAAAAGGAAAATATGTTTGGCCTTGGATCAGCAATTCAATTTTCCTGAAGACATCATCAGAAATGAATTCAATTTGTAGGAACAAGAAATCAAGAAGGAAAATTCATTGGTTTCCAAGAAGACCTTGGATTTTGTTCATCATTTTGATAGAGGATATGATCCCTTAAAATAATTCATGCCTTGGGAAAATAAAATAGACTCATTGATGACAATTTTTGAAGATATCATGCAAGCTTTGAACCAGAAGAAGAAAGTGGTCATGAAGGCAGAATCAGAAAAGGCTAAGGCAATTTTGAGTAGATCTATGCCTACTAGGAGTATCCCACTAGGCAAGTATGTCCTACAACAGAAAAAAGGATACAGCATGGTGTTTCCAAGAGGAGAGGAAGCTTCCACAATTAGAGAATCTTTACTCCCCTTCCCAATCTCCTTTACAAATGGATGAACAAGCAGTATCTCAACACTTGCTACAGATGGGAAGTGTAGGGAAGGTCTTTGTGACACCTCAGGAAATGCAAGAAGGGATTCCAGAGGCTCCCAAACATGTAAAGATGGACTTAACAGTTGCTAAATTTGCTGGAAAAGAGCTTGATCCCATAACAAAATAGGCTAGTGATGAATTCCTATCAGATGACAACTTTGTGAAGGCCAGGGAATTTATTCGATTCTTGTGGAGAATTAATATTGGAGAATTCAAGGAAAAGTGTCAGAAAATGCAAGAAACAAGCCTGACTTAGATAAGAATGAGGTTGAGGATGAACTAAAACAAGAAACATTGTCTAAGTTTGAAAAGATCGCCCTCAAGAGGGAAGAGAATTAGTCAGGAAGGAAGGAGTCATTATTATGTCAGAGTGGGACATAGTTGATGCTATAGTTTTTGATGTTGTGAGAAAAGAAACGAATACCATGGATGCTACTGATGAAGAGGCTCAACAAGAACATAAAGGAATAAAATTTAGTGAAGATCATGCTGCATTGGTAATGTGGTCACTCAAGAGGAAAGAAAATAAGAGAAATGATGAAGACACTCAAGTTGAGCATTCAGACAGCCTACTAGTAAGAAGAGTGATAGATACCATAGGAGTGGAAGCAGCAAGAATAACACTAGAATCTCCAAAGTTCAGCATGAAGGTGGCAGAGAGATAAGAAGAGGAAAATAAAAGCATGAGAATCAAGTTGGAAACATTCCTCAAAGCCTACAATGATGAAAAGATGAAATCCTTGGAGAAGGATAAAATAATTGCTAAATTAAGAGGACAATAGTCAGTCCAAACATCTCCACAAAGGATGATAACACAAGAGCCAAATCAACCATCTTCTTCAAGTCCAATTATTGAATTCTCTCCTTCTCCTATGTCATTTGGCTCTACTCTAGAGGAAGAGTTGAATTATGAAAAAGAAAAATTGGTAGAAGAAATGACTAGATTAGAAGGGGTAAGGAAAAGTTGGGAAGAAGAAAGTGCAAAGTTTCATAGTGCACAAACACTTGTACAATAGAAATATGAGGATAAGATAAGAGCCACAATCATGTATTTTTCTGATAGTCTTGATCCTACCTCTATTCACCTATGTGGGAAGAAAATCATGATTATATTCAATTCATTTGAAAAATACAAAGGTAAGTTGGATCAAATTATGCAAGAATAGAAATGAAAAAAGGCAGAGTTGAATTCTTTTTATCCTTTATCTAAAAGGTAAGATAATGTTGATATTGTATTAATTTCCACTCATAAATGTCTTAACAATTTAATTGATTTAGATATAAGGAGAAGTGTCATCCACAAAAAGGCTGAGACATTGAGAAAAGAATATTCCAAGACCCATTTTGAGATATTCCCTAGCCTATTCAGAAAGAACGAAAAATTGAAAAGGGGAGCATGGTGGATGAATTATATGGGTGAATAATTTTCCATTAGAACTAACAACATCATCATCTTGGAAAGCACAATCTTATTTGTTCAAACTATAGAAACTATTGAAGAAGCCAAAACATACTTTGGGTTTTGGAAAAAGGAAGTTGAAAAGATAAAGACTATGTGGGATGAATTGAGCGGCAAGAAAGATGAAGTCATCAACTTCCCTTGACTGAATGATGAGGTTTTCACATTCTGGAAGGATAGATTTAATGCAGGTACCCAAGAAGAAAAGGATATTGTGTGATGTGCAATATATTGCATTTCTCTCCAGCATTTTGAAATGAACAATCGGGTACAAAGATCTTTACATTAGAGGACCAAGGAAAAAAAACTCCATATGGTGGGCTCAGAACAAGTTGGAAGCAGTTGCAAAGAACAGGCGGTCAGAAGACAAAGTACTAAAAAATATTGTAGCAAAGTGGTTATCACTTTACTTGTATTTTTCTTTTATGTGAGTCATACATTTTGTCCTTTATCCAATTGATGTGTAGCTTGTTTCAATCCTCCTCTATAAAAGGATACCCAAGATCATTGGAAAGGGCTGGAAAGTTGAGTTTTGTAAGCATATGTAAATTTTTTAGTCAAGGGATATAGCATAATTGTACTAGATAGGTTTCAAAATTAGAAATAAATTTGAAGGTCTATAGCATATTATTGAAGTGGTTATCTCTGATTACATCTTGTATACAGACTTATGATTCTCTACACTTAATACAAAGATCCAAATTTCAATCTCTCCTATGGTGTTTATCTTGTGAGTTATGAATTTTCTAATTCATTAGCATAGAGCTTATTTGTGTTTATGTAGTTGTTTTAGAGTTTTGATCAAGGATCAAATTAAATGATGCTCTAATTAATACATAGATTCATCTTGATATACAGTGGGATTTTATAAGTATTATGGGGTTGGGATAGCTGTGTTTATGGCCTAGAATCTCTAATAATAATTAACTTCTGCATATTGTATTTTTTCTGGAGTATATCCCAATGGATAAGGCACTGATCAGAGACTAATAGTTTCCTTATTGATGCATTTCTAGTTATATCTTGTCTATGTTTCTACAAACATAAACATAAAATCCAATCATTCCAATGTTTTTATGAGTTTTTTATGTTCCATTTATCTCATGCTCCCTTTCATGGTTGATGCTCAATGGATAATTAGCCAATTATCTAGTATCTCCCTATTGTGTTGAGCTATTGTGAGATTTTTGCTTGTTTGATACCATATAGAATATTTGAGGGTATTACAGGGTGTCTTCCCCTTGGTTTTGAAGGAACCTAAAGTGTAGGAGTATGGCTATTCATTCTTGTTATTTAGTCCTTTTCATTTCATTTAATAATAGTTGGAGTTGGCTTCTCTTTAAAATCTGTTAGAAAGTGAAAAGGTTTCTATTCATTCTTCTTAGCATAAAAAACCACCAACACCTACATCGCATTTTCTAAAGCAAAAGGAGATTTGAGCATAAAGGTGAGAAGAAGAAAAGGGTAATCGAAAGAGAAGTTGATATTGTCAACAAACTCCTACCTATACTTTTCTTTCCAATCAAAGGACAGTGCAGAGAACTTGAACAGGGTATTAGATGACTTTGACATTCACCATGAGTCCTTGGAGAAGATCACTGAAGAGAAAGCAGAGAAGAAGTACCTCAAGAATAATTTGGAAAGTCTATCTCATGGGACTTGGGAATATTGAACAAAACTATATCTGAGGCAAGGAGTTGTGTATCACATGGAAGGAAGTTATGCAGTTACTATATAAATCATGTTAGACATATCAAAAAAATTGAGGAAATAATAGAAAATGACAGACTAACTCTAGACAAGATGATGGACATTTGTGAGACCTCTTCACACTCTATATTGGAGTTAGACACAGAAGTGTCTAGGATATTGGAAAAACTAAGTGTTTTGGATATAGAGAAAGCGATATTTGTGTGAAGATTTGGTATGTTGAAGAGTTTAATCACTCCTAAGTTATCAATTCTTGAGACCCATTTTTTTGACATGGAGAAGACAATGAAGGCCCTCACCGAACATATTCCTACTGAGATAAAGGTAGAAGAAGTGAAGATACTAGTGAAAACTTGGTCAGATGAAGTGAAGATCATGGAGAGATCCATCCAACATATGCTAAAGATGGTATAATTTTTGGTAAGAAGTGGCACAATTTTGTTATATATTCTATATTTTTGTATACCTTTTCCATTGATGTCAAAGGGGGAGAAGAGAATATATGAAAAATGTATAGAGTAGAGAATATATATGTAAAGGAGATAAAGAATGATGTGTTTATTTCGGTATTGACACTGAGTCATTTTTCACTAAGTGTTGTCATCTATGCCAAAGGGAGAGATCGTTGGCAAGTGGTTCATTCAGGAGTGTTCTGGAACACTTGAGGGTTTTCATTCATGACAAAACATATGTTATGAATGGTCTCTTGGTTTCATACACAATTTTGGATTTATAGCTTGCAAAATGACTAAGTCCAGAAAGCATAATTACAAAGTAAAGCAGTATAGTTTTGGTCAGCGAAGACAATATATGAAAAATGAAGACATGCGAGCTTAGAAGAATATATTTTGGGACATGTGTGACCTTCAACTAAGATCGCTAACATTTTTGAGTTGATTGCATTAATTTAAAACATGTTGAAGACATGCAAAGACAGAGTAATAGTGATATAGGGCAAATGAACAGTTGTGGTGATTGAGGGAGTATAATGTGAAGTCCAAACGTGTTATGTTGGATTTAGATTGTGGATTACCTATGTTTTGATAGTGTATGATTTTTGACTTGGTAATTACTTTTTTTATAAGTATTAATTCTATTTTGTGATGTAATTGGAAGTCGACTGGATATGTAACAATGCATATATAAGAAGAGATTTTTGAGAAGCGATGAGAATGTGATGGATATGTGATTGATTGGTATGGATGTGAAGAATTTGATGGATGTATTGTGATGTTAGAATCATTCAAATGGTAATGTGAACTACAACTTGAACTACCTAAGCATAACAGATGCTTGTATTGTTCATTCTTGATAAAGTATTGTAACAGAATCTCATTTCTGATTGTATGAGCAGTGAGCTCAGTATACCTTTAACAAAGTTTTGTACTCCTCTAACAAGGAAATGTACTAATGTAATAATCATCTCCTAATAGGGCTAGGTCTCCTAACAGGGCCAATATAATTTTAGTGCATATTTGTGGGTAGCATCCCCACCGTGGTTTTCCCTTGGCCAAAGTTTCCTTGACAACAAATTCTTGGTGTTATGAGTTGTGTGTTTTTTGTTTATGTTCTTTTGATTTCAACAATTATCTGGTTAAGATGGAATTTTCTACGTTTAATTTTAAAGTGATGTAATACTAATTCACCCCCCTCTTAGTATTAATTAATCCTAACATGATGGATATTTCTATAACTACAATAAGTATGGGCACCAAGCACTTGAATGTAGATCAAAGGCTGTAAACAACACAAGAAAGCCAAATTTTGGTGGATACTGCAATAACTGCAACAAGTATGGTCACAAATATGAAGAATGTAGATCACAAAAGAGAAATGACAAATCGGTACCAAACCAACAAAATATTCCAAGAAACTGACAAAGTACATCTATACCATGGGAATACAATACAAGGATATCATGTTTAGTATGTGGAAGAAATGGGAATATTGTTGCAAACTACATGTTTCTACATGGAAGGAATAATAGAAGATCTTGGAGAAACCCTGGCATGATATGCTTCCATTGTCACAAGCTAGGTCACCTTTCCAAAGACTGCAGGTACCAAGGCAAAGCTCCTACCGAGGAACAGAGATCAGATGAATAGGACATGGAGAATAAAGACTATGGATGATGGAACATCATTCGGGACAGTTGAAGGCACCACATCCTCTGGATTAGGTGCAACTGACTCTACCTAATCAGTTATAAGGTAGGAGTAGGAACTGCAAGTTAAATTTCAAATCTTAAATCAGTTCCTAGTATATGTGCAGAGATCCATATTAGCATACTTAGATGCATTTGGATACATATTGTTGGGTTTATGTTTCATATTTATTCGGTGAAAAAAATTATCATCTTGTATCATTCGATGAAAGTAAATGGCAAAGGTAATTGGTAAAGTAAGTCGGTGGAGCATTAATTTCTATTCTTATGACTGTTGGAAACCTTAAGCCTTGAAAAAGATATAAATAAACATCATCATCTATTATTGTTAATTACCATTCTCTAAAGCATTGTGAACATAGTTATAGAATTGAGTCTTCAAGTAAATTTGATCGATTGTGAAGGTAATCCTAAACTATTTTGAGCACATTTGAATCTATTTAAGGTATTTGTGGTGTTTCCCTAGCTCTAGTAGTGCAACCAAGTTGTAGACCCAAACCCTAGTTTGAAAAATCTATGTCTGACCAGAAGATATGGCCCCAAAAGCTAAAAACCCAGTTGTAGTGGAGAGTGTTGAGCCTGTGAATCCTAAGTATAAGCTACCGCCTGCTAAGGTAGCTGAACTAGACATGATGGGTGCATTTTTTTCCATTCTAAATAGAGTTCTAATAATCGACAACATTCTCACCTTCATCCATTGCAAAGTTGAGGAGATTTGTGAAGAAAAAATTGATTCATCCTTCCAGAAGTTGTACAAATGGAAAGTTGAAGAACAATCATGTTCATCTGGAATCAAAGGGTTTGACACATGCCCTACATATCCCAAGGGTATTCAAAACTGAGTGGATATGGATGGTCCTTATGTACACAACCAATTTATGTGGCTAGATCAACCAGTGAAGATCACAAAGGCTGTGTTGCACATTGTGACAGGATACCCGATAGGTGAGAAGCCAAAAACTAAGAGACAAATTGAGAAGAACAAGTTGAGTGAATTGAAAAAATCAAAATGGGATGGAAGAGCTCTGAGGATTTCTACTGTTGAAGACCTCGAGTTGAAATTTGCATGTAATATCTTTTCCTACTGAGTATTTCAATCATCCTGAGTGGACAACATACCTTGTGGAGCTATTGATTTAGCTTACAAGATTATAAAGAAAGATATGCAGATTGACTTATGTGAGATTCTGTTGAAGTAGATTGAAGACAACATGAATACCATAAGGAAAGCAAAGACAAACACTTTGAAGTTCATCTCACTACTACTATGCATATATTTTTATTTTGAGAACTTTTTTCCATCTATTGGAAATGTGACATGGAATGTTGATAAGCCTATCATTTATCAAATTAGTGAGTATATTTAGAATCTAGGAGAGAATATTGACATTGTAATGAATGACTACTTCACTAATTTCCAAACAAGAATGCATCATAAATTTAGAGTTTCACCTCAATTAGTTCAGAAATATCATGATACTATTTGTTTTGAAGTGGACACCAACACATGTATTGTCAAGGAAGTTGAGCCAAGGAGTCTCTGGCTATAGCCTATGGGATATGAGATGGACATATACATTGAATCTCAACAAATTGAAAATTATTTAGCTAATCCTACTGAAAAAAGAGCCAAGAGATATGGAACATATGAAGAAGTTAAGGCTAAGATTAAGAAAGGTATCTTGGTACCTAAAATTCAAAGAAAATCTAGCAAGATGATTGTTAATCTATCTAAGAATTTGGGAATTGATAATGAAGAAGATGAGGCAGGACCCTCTGAAGTGGAAGGAAAGAAACCGCAAGTGTTGAATCCTTCACCGAGCCCCAAGTCTACTAGACCATCAACAAGGTCTAAAACTACACCGAAAGTAAAGAAGAATTATGTTGAACCGAAAGGGAAGACATGTAAGAATCAAGAAAGAAAACATTAAACCAAAGAGAAAATTGAAGCATAGATGCAAGATAGAAATATGTTATGAATGATGAAAAACAAATGAGATAAATATCTCTCATACTAACTGTACCCAACCTATCTATAGAAGAAATTGAAGAGACACTGAAACAAAATTCTATATGATTCCTTGTAAAAGGAAGATCTTTAAGGATTATGATAAGAGAATTGGAGCAATTACAGTTAGAAATCGATGCCAAATGGAGAAATATATTCAACATCAAAGCAATTGAATCACAAGATGAAAAAGAAAAGGATAACATAACCAATGAAATTGTCAAAGATGATCAAGGTAATAATGATTCTACTAATTTGAAAATTGACACTGATGAAGTTATTATTGAATATATTACTGACAAGGATCCATGAGATGATATATCACAAGATGAAGATGTTATGGCCACCAAGGAAATCGATACATAACCAATGAATATAAAAGATAAGGCTACTAATGATCCACTCATGCAGCTTGTATTGGAGCAAGTACAATATTATTACACAAATCAAGGTGATAGTGTTACAACTATGTAAAAAGAGAAAGAGAAGGAAAAGGAAATAGAGAAAGAGAAGGAAAAGGAAACAGAGAAAGAGAAGGAAAAGGAAATAGAGAAAGAGAAGGAAAAGGAAGCAGAAAAGGATAAGGAAGTAGAGAAGAAAAAGAAAGTTGAGAAAGAAAAGGACACCGAGAAGGATACAATTACCGATAAACCAATAGCACTAAACACTGAATCAGTTCCACCAACCGAGTCTGTTGCAAAACAACAAGATCCCAACAAAGATGAACTAAAGGAACAAAGTAATCAGAAGGAAGATAAGAAACAAACAAATGAGCAGAAATAGGACACATTAAAAGAGAACAAAGTAGAGGAGAAATAGGAGGAGAAGAAGGAAGAAAAAAAGAAAGACGATCAGAGAGATGAAACTATTCCAACCGAGAAAACATCTGAAGCACTAAAGGCATCACGTTCCCAAAAGAATTCACCAACTGGAAGTATGTTAGCAAAGAGAATAAATCAAAGAAGAGGAAATATGTATATATGAGCCAACCAATCATTTTACCAAATGTAGACCTATCTACTATGAACCTTGATGAAATGATCGAGTATGAAGAATTGGTGAGACTTAAGGCAATGCAAAAGAAATTACGTCAAAAGAGAAAGAATACTGATTTATTAGAAAGTGTCAAGGATGTATTATAGGAAATTATTCTAGATGCCAATGTTGATGAAATAGAAGATATCAATAGTCAAGTAGTAGGACTAGTGGAACGAGTCTGAAATCCAAATCAAGTCACTACTGACTACATGATGAAGGTTCATTCGAGGAAGATGGAACTACAAAGTATTGAATCAATTCTAAACAACATTGCATTAGATAAGGTGTCACTTTCTGAGGCCTTTATCGATATTGAGACTAAATTGTCTCATATTATTTCAATATTTCAGAAATTATGTTCAATTTCCCACTTCACCAAGGATATAAGGAAGAAATATGAGTCTTTTGAGACTGAGCTAACCGAACAGCTGAAAAGTATCACTACCAAGCCTAATTCTTTACAAGTCTATTACTCAAGGTTGAAACACTTGATGGGGATGCAACAAGAACTAAGACTAGAAGAGAATAAAAAAGGATGGAACTTCTAGAGCTACAAGCACTTTTGATTCCCCACATTGAATCAATGTAAAGGCATTTGAAGAAGGCTAAGGATTTGGTCAACACCCCTGATGGTAGTTCACTGGACACCATCATTGGAGTGGCAATTGATGTTGTTACTCAAATTGTTGTACTTAAAACACTCAAATATGCATGGGATTCATCCCTAGATGATGTACAGAGGAAGTACACTCACATGTTTGCTCAGGTATAAGTATACTATCAGGTGCTAATAAATTTTGGTTTTGGCATATTTTTCAAAAAGGGGGGATAATATATTATGTATGGATATAGTACATAAGGGAGATATAAGTATGTGTATAGGGGGATTTACCCATCATTTTGAAAAATTTCACCGAGCTATGGTATGTTATAAGAAGTATTATCTAAGGAGGATTTGTACAAGAGTTGTACAAATTTTGATGACTTTGAATTTTTTGTCAAAATGCCAACTAATGCCAAAGGGGGAGATTGATACTGCTATAAGCTATTGTGTTGTCATTAGTTTTGTCAAAGTCATGATAGTCAAAGGAGATTATCGGTAAAAGATAAATTACACTAAGGCAAACAGTCAATAAAGCAAAGTATCAAAGACACTGAACAATAACAAGCAATGAGAGAAGCAGAGGACAGTTACCAATCAGCGTTAGTAACCAAGTGACTGAGCATAGTGAGTCACCGAGAAGATGTTATGTCACCAATAAAGATCATAGCACATTACCGAGTATACCAAAGATGACATAACAATTCAAATTTGATACATTGAACCTGGAAATCGAGCGGGAAAGCTTTTACAATTTTTAAGGTAAAAGTTAGGTAGAGAATTGGGATTGCAAAAACATGATTGTACATGATCATGAGGCAACTCAACCAATGACATAAAAGTGTAATAAATGTGTTGGGAATGAAACAAACCTTGCATCGCTTCACCTCCACTGTATATGGAGAAGGATCTAAAATAGGTTAACCACCTTAAGATCGTATAAAATGAACAAAACATGAAGATGACAGATGATGGTGAAAATTGCAAAGATAGAAGCAGTTACAGCGACAAAGCTAAAGGAGATAGAATGCAAAATTTTTAAGGTGCAGAATGAGGTAATGCACTTAGATTGCATAAAAAGTCTGAACAACATTATGGTTGATGCATACTTGCAGACACTTTTGTAATAGTTTTTGTAATAGTTAGGAGATTAAAAATATCATTTAGTGGGTAGGCCCTAACAAGTCTTATTTTGTAAATCCTCTAACTGGGTACATCTCTTAGATGAGAGATTGTAAAAATCATTTAACAAGGTAGACTACATAAGTCTTTTTATACTCTTAACATGGTAAGGTATGAGAGGTAGCTAACATTGTAGCTCTAACTGAGAAACCTTTATACTACAGTAGTGAAGGATTGTGGGTATTATCCCCACCGTAGTTTTTACCTCTAACAAAGGATTTCTGTGTGACCAAAATCATTGTGTTATGTATTACAAATTTTATGAGTTTAGTCATTTAATTTAAGTTCATATTATGCAATGTATTAAACTTGGTAATTGATCAGATGTATGCTTAAAAGTTTTAAGGGTATTGATTCACCCCTCCCCTCTCAGTACATAACTTTCCTAAGTTATTCCAACAATTGGTATCAGATCTTGGACTCTTGAGATAAGGGTTTAACTACCTGCGAGTAAATATCATGACTATGGAAAGTTACAAGAAATCTAAGAAGATTGATAGTCTTGAGTTTGAGTTGGAGAGTGTACAAGAGGTGATTGAATATCTAAAAAGAAAGTTAGAAAAGTCCTTAAAAGTGGATTGAAATCCACACAAGAGCATGCTGATACTCTTGAGACAACATCTGAAATTAGTTTGAGTGATGTAGCTAATTCAGCCTTGTAGAACTCATGGAGAAGAACAAGAAACTCACCGAGAAACTAAACTTATCAAAGATAGATCAAGAAGTAAAAGGATTAATAATGAGTGAGATACTTGACTCTAAGGGAGTAGTTGAAGATGCGTTGAGATTAGTTGAAGAAGACAAAAGACAATTTGAGACAAGAATAGCTGAGAAAGACAACAAGATCATGAGGTTAACATGAGTGCACTATACCATGACTGATCAACTAGTAATTGTTAATATAGAGTTGACCAAGAAAGAATTTGAGAATCAAGCACTGAAGTGTGAAGTTGAAAGATTGGCTAGTGAACTGAAATTTGAAAAAGAAGCCAATGAGTTACTAAACAAAAATGAAGAAATAATGAGATCATTAGATGCACATATTAAAGGTCAAAGTAAATCAAAAGATAAAACTTGACTTGGATTCAATAGTGAGAGCACTACTGAGAAAGGAGATTCCTCTAATCAAGGTGACAATCAATACACTCCTACCCCACCAAAGTCAAACAAGCCTAGTTGCTACTACTATGGGAAAACAGGACATACTGCAAATGTATGCAGAAGAAAAAAGGGTAAGTCACCGAGTTCACCTAAGTTTGATGGATATTACTATAACTTCAATAAGTATGGGCACTGATAACTTGAATATAGATCAAAGACTATAAACAACACAAGAAATCCAAAGTTCAATGGTTACTGCAGTAACTGCAACAAGTATGGTCACAAATCTGAAGGCAGATCACAAAAGAGAAATGAAAAATGGGTACCAAACTGACAGAATATGCCAAGCAACTAATAGAGTACATCTATACCATGGGACTACAATAAAAGGATATCATCGTTAGTGTGTGGAAGATATGGGCATATTTTTTCAAATTACATGTTGCTACATGGCAAGAATAATAGAAGATATTGGAGAAACCATGGCATGGCATGCTTTCATTGTCACAAGATAGGTCACCTTGCCAAAGACTGCAGGTACTGAGGTAAAGCTCTTTTCAAAGAAGAGACATCTGAGAAACCAAAAGTGAATGTTGAAGAAATGAGATTTCAAATGAATAGGACATGGAAAATAAAGACTATGGATGATATAACATCATTTGGGATAGTTGAAGGCACCACATCCTCCAAATCGGGTGCAACAGACTCTACCTAATCAGTTATAAGGTATGAGTAGGAGCTGCAAGTTAAATTTCAAATCTTAAATCGGTTCCTCGTATATGTGTAGAGATCCATATTAGCATACTTAGATGCATTTGGATACATATTGTTGATTTTATGTTTCATATTTATTCGGTGAAAGGAAATGGAAAAGGTAATCGGTAAAGTAAGTCGGTGGAGCATTAATTGTTATTTTTAGGACCATTGGAAACCCTAAACCTATAAAAATCTATAAATAGACCTCATCATCTATTATTGTTAATTACCATTCTCTAGAACATTGTGATTGAGTTGTAGAATTGAATCTTCAAGTAAATTTGAGTGATTGTGAAGGTAATCCTAAACTATTTTGAGCACATTTGAATCTACTTAAGGTATTTGTGGTGTCTCCCTATCTATATTAGTGAAACCAAGTTGTAGACCCAAACCCTAGTATGAAAAATTTGTGTTTGACCAGAAGATATGGCCCCGAAAGCTCAAAACCTAATTGTAGTAGAGAATTTTGAGCCAGTGAAACCTAACTATAAGCTAATGCCTACTAAGGTATCTGAACCAAACATGATGGGTGCACTTTCATCCATTCCATAAAAAGTCCTACTAATCGAGAAAATTCACACTTTCATCCAGTGCAAAGTTGAGGAGATTTGCCAAGCAAAAATTGGTTCATCCTGTGTGCATAAATGTTGTCACACTTCTATGAATCATTTCATTCAAGGTTGCTCAAGAATGAGGCCTCAAATATCGATCCATAGCTCTCTAGTCATGGATGTGTAAAAATGTAAAATGAAGGCCCTC
>MU225997.1:659713-679991 GCA_018584345.1 Thuja plicata
GAATTAATTACAATTTGATCAAGGAAATTGATTTGAATTGAAAATGTTCCAAAGCATTGATTCAAGAAATTTGATAAAATGATAAATGGGGCCCAAAGTCTAGGCGACCATTTTAGGGTGCATACACATCCTTCCAGAAGTTGTGTGCAAATGGAAAGTTGAAGAACAATCATGTTCATCTGGAATCGAAGGGTTTGACACATGCCCTACATATCCTGAGAGTATTCAAAATTGAGTGGATAAGGACGGTCCTTAGCTGAGTACACGACTAATTTATGTGGCTAGATCAACCAGTGAAGATCACAAAAGATGTGTTGCACATTGTGATAGGATACCTGATAGGTGACAAGCTGAAAGCTATAAGATAAAGTGAGAAGAACAAGTTGAGTGAATTGACAAAAGAAAATGGGATGGAAGAGGTCTGAATATTTCTACTGTTGAAGACCCCAAATTGAAATTTGCATGTAATATCTTGTCCTACCGAGTATTTCAATCATCCCAAGTGGACAGCGTACCTTATGGAGCTATTGATTTAGCTTACAAGATTGTAAAGAAAGATATGCAGATTGAATTATGTGATATTTGTTTGAAGCGGGTTGAAGCCAATATGAATACCATAAGGAAAGAAAAGAAAAACTCTTTGAATTTTGGATCACTACTGGTATGCATATATTTTTATTTTGAGAACTTCTTTCCATCTATTGGAAATATGACATAGAATGTTGATAAGCCTATCATTTATCAAATCAATGAGTATATTCAGAATCTAGGAGAGAATATTAACATTATAATGAGTGACTACTTCACTAAGTTCAAAACAAGAATGCATCATGAATTTAGAGTTCCACCTCAATTAGTTGAGAAATATCATGATACTATTTGTTTTGAAGTGGACACCGACACATGCATTATCAAGGCAGTTGAGCCAAGGAGTCTATGGCTACAGCCTATGGGATATGAGATGGACATAAATATTGCATCTCAACAAATTCAAACTCTCTTAGCTAAGCCTGCTGACAAAAGAGCCAAGAGATATGGAACATATGAAGAATTTAAGGCTAAGATTAAGCAAGGTATCCTGGTACCTAAAATTCAAAGAAAATCTAGCAAGATGATTGCTAATTTGTCTAAGAATCTGGGAATTGATAATGAAGATGAGGAAAGACTCTCTGAAGTGGAAGGAAAGAAACCACAAGTGTTGAAGCCTTCACCAAGCCCAGAGTCTACTAGACCATCAACAAGGTCTACAGCTACACTAAAATCAAAGAATAATTCTACTGAACCGAAAGGGAAAACATGTAAGAATCCCCAAGGAAATAATTTTATTCTTAGGAATCAATTAAATAATATAAAAGGGCGTAAAAGGATTTCCCCAAGGAAAGCATTGTCTCCTTAGGAATCTACTAAATAATATGCAAGGGTGTAAAAGGATTTTCCATAGGAAAGCATTGTCTCCTTATGAATCTGCTAAATAATATGCAAGCGTGAAAATAATTGCCCCAAGGAAAACATTTTCTCCTTAGGAATATGATATATAATACACAAGGAGATCGCATATATGCACCTTCTTAGAGATGACAATATAGAACTATGATGGCATTGTAAGGAAAAGTGAGACAAGTGTTGGATCCTAAAAAATGTCTAGATAGTTGGGAATAATGCCTCAACTCAGGGGCATGTTGTTGTAACTGGGTAACTGTCAAATTCTATTATCAAGGCTCATTTACTTATTAACCCAGGAACATACACATGAAATGAGACAATATAGTATATGCACTAAGAATCTTTGAATACATACTATTATAACTTAACCAAATAAATGTTGAACTCTCTATTAGGAAGGAAATGTAGAAACAACTTTATCTATATAATTCCATAGATAAATCTAACCCAAACCTATAATAAAGCAATAGTTTTTCAACTAACTAAGCTAATTGTTATGTTTTGTCTTGGCTCCAAGAATAGTCATGGATTTGTGTTTCTACGGCTGTAGGAATAGTCAATTACAAGATTAATAAAGACAAAGTACTAAGCATCTAACTTAAACTATAGAAAGAAAGTAAAATGATTCATCACCAAGTGGGCCCTATTGGATGAGTACTCTTGGTTGACAACTATGTCCTTAAAAGATAAACATCCAAAATATTATTATCCAATCATGTTGATAACACAAAAGTAATCATAAATTGAGTCTTATTCGGAAAATATAGAAGTTCATTACATTGCTCAACCAACACTTTTTAAAGAAAATGTGAGAGACTTTATAGAAAGTAGAAATTAAAATGAACTAACTAGATCAGGACCTCAATCCCTCAAATCTAAGGAGAGTGCTTTCATTAAAAACTACAAACTAGGAACAAAAAAGAGTGGAACACAGTGGACTCTGTCCAACCATAATTTGAACCAAATATTTTCTTAAATTTTCTCTAAAATTAGGCATACAAACAGTTAGGAAGATAAATGCTCTTTCAACTATTTTGAAGAAATCTTCTATAAAAGAAACAACTAGATTCCTACTCATAACTCCGTTGAGCTCATCCTTCCTTGATGTGCCTCAAATGCTTCAAAAGATTTGTTGCACCTTAATTTCCTTTGACTTATTCAAATAGTTGCATTCAAAAGGTTAGTACCACTTATATCTTTTCTTATGCATTAATATTTTAAATACAATATTTACCAAAATAATTCATCAGAATATATATTTATATTGCATTCATAAGGATCATAGTTTTTATCAAAGAGGACATTGATATAGTAGGATGGTTTATCATCATGACATAACAAAATATTTAGCAAAAAGATACAAAACCACATAGTCCAGAGGTTCATAACAAAAAAACAAAGTCTAACCCAACATGAAAGTATCTACTAAAGGCAACATAAATTGGCTAATCAACAAGGAAATCCACCTTCATCACCAAGGAGATATCCTTTAGGAAATAATGTACGTGTAACCTTAGCCTAAGAGTGAGGACTTTTTGGAGGTCAAGGGAGAGGAAAATGTGTAAAAAGATATCTTACAACAAGTTTAAAGGGATCCTTAGGAGGAAGAGATCTTTGTTTGAAGAAATCTACCTCCAAGAGGATTTCTTGAACAAAATTATCATCTTTGACAAAGAGAGGGGAAGAAGAAAAAGAATTCACCTTTTCCCCATATTGATAGGTAAAATAGGATTATTGATGAAGGATGACACACTTGAATCCCCCAAGTAAGTGAATTTGTTTATAATGGACATGCGATTGAAAATAAGGAAGAAGTTGTGATCAAAGATACACACCTCTTGCATAAGAGAGAATCCCTAATTGAACAAATAATTCAAGGTAATAAAGGATGTCACATGATAAACACACACCAATCCACCAAGGAAATTGGTTCCTTGGAAAGGAATAAGAGATTTGAGAAAGGAAACCTTTCCCTTGAGGGTGAAGGCAAGAGAAAGGATAACACATTATGCACCCTAAGCGAAAGATCATTTAGATTGGATATACAATTCCAAGAAAGTAAGGGATTGTAAACAAGGATGTCAATCTTCAAAATAGAGAAAGATCCTTGTGTATATCAAACAAGTCCATGCAAGGAATGACATTATAATATAAAATATGCAAGTCAACAAAGAGATAATGGATCCATTGAAAAGATAGAAAATTGAAAGAGAACCCTTTCCCCTCGAGTGGAAAGATAGGGAAAGGAGCCTATTATGTTGCTCACAAAGAAATATTAAATATAAAAGTATAGAACCATGTAAAACAAAGAGCCCCCAATAAGGTAGAATACTAATATCACATGGTGTGGAGAAATACAATAGGAAAAAGGATGGTAGAGCACATTTTTAAGGTCAAGAATAAAGTATAAGATCTGTTGTTAAAAGTATAAGACATCTATCTACTAAATCTGTAACAAATTGTCTAAATTTAATACAATTAGAACAACAATGTTTATTGTTATGATGAAAAATAATATGAAATGACTTTCATATATGATTTTTCTTCTTTTTAAAATGAATGAAAGGATATAATATTTTAGTATCATATTCAAGTCTCTAAAATATTCTCTTAGCTAAAGCCAAACAATCATATAATGGCTTCTTAACAATGGGTGGAGTTGGAAAAATAATTTGTAAAAGAGGTTTGGGTTTTGATGAAGAAGGATCAATAGGATTTGAAGAAGGAGGAATGTTGGCTTGAGGTATAAATCCTATATCTTTTATAGTGACTTGTGTAGGAGGATATATAGGGACCTGTATTCCTCTTTCATTAATGCCAAGACTGTGTCCACTATATCCTTGTTGAGAGGTAATGTCACATTGAACATTATAATGAGCCTTTAATTGATGGGAAGGAAGACTCTCATCTTGCGGTTTATGGAAATTTATTGTATAAGGAGAAATAATAGCAGGATTGATCTTTTTAGGGATATTTGGAACCCTATCATCATTAGTCACATCCTCTTTAAGTTGGGAAGGAGAATAAGGTTTACCAAGATCTCCATCCTTAATGTTATTTTAGGAGACAAATCATGAAGGAAATGCATAACATCATCATTATTGAAAATACTTTTAAAAATAGAAGAAGGTTTAGGAGGACAAAGAGTATCTAAATAATTGCATAAACTAGTACTTTTAGTCTCTTTAACCAAGGTATCTTTAGGAGGAGAGGATCTAGGACTCTCTAATGTGGTATTTTTGGAGTATGATCTCTATCTTCATTAACCAAAGACAACCTAGGAGATTTACTAATTTTTTAATGTCAATGTCATCTTTAGATTTATCATTTTCTACAAATAATTTTACTAACTCAACATATTCCATGCATTTCCTTAAAAAAATTATCATATAACCACATGGAACATGATTAAAAATCCCTTAAAATAATTTGCAAGAGGGAATAATATTTGAAATTATCATGATCCCATATGCAAGAGTTCCATGAAGAAATGCAAGCAACATGAAATAAAATAATATATTATCTACCACATGATTTTGATATATGCAAGTAAGAAAAAATGCAATCACGTGAGAAATAAAAAACCAATCTAATTTAGTGAAATCCATCATGAAAATGAAAGACGTCCAAAATCAAATCTAGGAATGAAAATCAGATCTAGATACCAAATCAAAGTGAAAATGTAAGGACATCGAGTTCACCAAAATGTGATGAAATAAAATGGGTGAAAGGGGATTCACTAAGATGGACAACAAAACTAGGAAGCTTGCATGTAAATGCTTTCATACATTGGAAGAAAATTTGATCCATTAGTCCTAAGGGGGATCAAGCTCTAAGAGGATGCAAGGATTTCTTCACTGTGGATTTGAAAGATGACTATGCAAATTAAGAATGGAAAATGCAAGAGTGGGAAGAAAAAATGAAGTATTTAAGCATGCAAATAGATCTAAACCGTAAATCTAATTCTGCAAATAGATCTGAAAAACTAGAACATCGAATAACCTGTCATCTAAATTGCAATCCACAATAATAGGTTTAGGGAAACTCTAAGGGTTAGGGGCAAGTAGGAAGTACGGGGAAAGTTTGACTCACCTTATACCAAACAAAATCAAATGAAACTTTAGTTGATTGTAGCACTCTGTTAGACTTTCCTATAGAAATCTCTATAACTGTGCCTCACTTACACATAAAAAATGAGAAATAGATTGGGGAAAATGGGTTTTCCTTGGTCAAACCCTTGTTTAGGAATTAACGTTGAAATTCAATTAAAAATGCTTGAAATGGAAAGGAAGCATGTTGTTGGTAGCATAGGATTGAATAAGAGGAATAAATAGTCGTATACCTTGATGTTCCAAATGCCTCTTGATACAAGATCACAAGTGTTGATAGAATAGAATGACTCCACAAAGACCTAAAAGGACAGCACAAAAGACATGCTTGCATGATGATTATTTATGCTTGACACAAATGAAGGATAAAATACCTTAGTTTCTTGAAATTCTTGAAGGCTCCTTGAATGCTTCTTGAACTTGGATGCTTGAGATCATGAATGCTTGATTGAATTGATGGATTGATTGCTTGATTGTGGACTTTTTTGTTTCCAAAATGAGGGAGGTAGCATTACTTTTATACCTTAGTTATCTATTTTGGAACCCAAAACTTGAAGAAGGACAACTAGGATTAAGGATCTTGCTAAAAACTGAACACTAATATCTAATTGAGATTTGGGCAGAAAGCTACGAAGTATGGGGTGAGTTTCTAGCTATGGGGCAAGTTTGAATCACCCTATATTGATTGAGTCATTCTATACCAACAGTTTTTGGCTCAAATTTAAGTTGAGAGTTGATTGAGATATTGGGATTCCAAAAATGTACACGAAGTCAAGGTTTGAAATAAAGATAAATACAAAAGGCTATCCATAATGAAATAGGGCCTATGTATGCAGGAGGAAATAAATGAGATGAAATAATTAAAGGGACACACCTATAATTAAGGGCCCTCATAGAAATTAAAATAAGAGAAGGATTATATTTAAATATTTATTAATTAAATATATAATAAAGTTCTATGATGTATGGAAGAATAACGACACACAAAAATGAGTACTAAATAAGTATAAGTTGTACAACTTAGCAAGGTGCTTACAATTTACGATGCTACAACATGCTTGAGGGAACCAACCTTGGGTGAATTTTTGTGTGCACATTGGGGTCAAATGGATGTTGCCATCTTGTTTGCAATGTCAAAAAACCATTAGATCAACTATTATTTCATCAAAATCTGACCAATTGAAAAATTAAGTCAAATTGGCTAAAGGCACAAAAAATCAAGTTGAGATCCAAGGGTAGCTGGAAAATCTAGGTTTTTTGGCACAAAATGGACATCACCATTATGCTTATAATGCCTAAAAATCCATAAACTAGTAGTCAAATTGTTGAAATCTGACTCCATCACTCTGGGGCAAAGATTTGTTTCCAATGCATAAATTACAAGGAGATTATCAGTATGATCATATGGATGCATGTGGTAGTATGGTGCCTAAATCAACAGCTCATAGGCATACATTAGCTCTGCAAAAAAATTTGTGCAGGTTGAAAAAGTTTTATTAAAAGTTAAAAAAAAATTAATTAAAACTTTTTATAAAACTTTTTTTTCAAAGAAAAATTTAGGACTACACTTTCACTCCTCCGTAGATCTATAAAGACCTACCCAAATTTGGCAGTACATGTTAGCATGTCATCATCCAAATTTTACAACAAAAATAGTGGAGCCCCAAAAATAATGACATGCTAAATTTAGTAGAATCTTTAGAGATTCTTCCAAAATATTCTAGAGCATATTTTGATGATTCTAGGTAATATTCTAGGGAACAAAAAAGAATTCAGCGAAGGCATATTTTTGGTGAAAGGAATACTATGGACATATTGCATGGAAGTTAGATGACCATCAGTTTTTTGCTTATAGTTTGTAGTTGACCAATTTGACCTCCAAGCCATAAGGAACAACTATAGGTTTTTTGCTCATAACTTGAGCATACGATATTGAAATCGCACAAATAATATACCGTTGGAAAGCCAAATTTAGTGTTGATCTATTTGTAGTGGTAGATTGATTTTAGATCTTGTACCATTTTCGTGTACCAATCCTGGGTAAAAGCACAGTCAAGTGTCACCTTTTAGGCTAACTCGACTGACTAAACCCAATTAGACTCGGCCCAGTCAGACTCGAATGAGTCTAACACGATCGATTCCATGTAGGTGCCATATGGTGTTGAATGGCGCCTACATGGCCTAGTAGACTGGGGCGAGTGAGACTCGTCTAAGTCCCACTCGACCCAGTTCTTGCGATATTTTAAATACCAAAAAATGACTTTGGCATTTAAATACTAAAAAATTACTATGATATCCTAAGGGGACTCGGCCCAATAGGACTTGGCCAAGTCAGGCTGGTTCAAGCCATCCTAGGTGGCATGCCATGTTGGAAGCCAAACCCCCAAAAACATCAAAAAACTAGAAGTTTGCACTTCTTTTGTTTTGTTCTCTACTTAAAATAGAAAATGTCAAAAAAGTAAAAGTACCCTTTTCTATATCTCAAAAATTTGATTTTGGACATATAAATTTTATTTTATTTCAGTTCAAAACATTGAACAAATTCGCTAAAAATTACATGTAGGTATATTAAGTTTTGAGAAGTCGTTGATTCAGAAAATATAAAAAAATGCTAAATCAATTCAAAAAAAAAAAAACATATACAACACTAGAGAAGAGAGTCATCTTCAAAATTATGTAATTTATTTGGTTTTTATTATAGTTTTGATAGGGGAAAAGTGGCGGGAGACAAAAAAAAATGTTGATTTTAGGTAAGTTTGACTTTGAATACTTATAACGGGCAAACTATAGATTGAAAACACTTCTTTCTTTTTTCTGCACTAGCTATACATGTCATCTTAAACATATTCTGAAATTGGAGGAAAAAATAGTGTTTTACTTATCTTGATTTGGCAGGAAGTAAACCCCCTAATTCGCAATATCTTTTAGGAAACTAAAAATAGACCTAAATTTTCAAAAAACATAATAATTTTTGTTTAATTTTTTTTTAAAAAAAGGATAGGCATAAAATTCATCTTATTTCACACATTTTATCAGTTTACATCATCTTCAAATTCTCAACAAAAATGTGACTTTTATATCCTTGAAGTTTTACAGTTTTGGTGTTGGTAACATTTTCCTTTGTAAAAGGGTGACAAATTATTGTGATTTTACCCTCCTCCAAAGTCAAGCATCTATTCTGCACTTCCAAAGCCATAACTTGAGAAAATGAAATCTATTTTTCAACTTCTACACATTGTTTTTGTTTTTATTTGAACCAATGGGGCCACATTTGGGGGACCCCATCCCCATGGTGAGAAGTGTGACTAGACTGAAAAGACATTAACACCTCCTAGAATTGACAAGCTCTATATATACTACCTTAATATACTACTTAGCGCACCAACCAGATATTAAACTTCCTTATCTCTCTAAATCATAGCAACCCCTAATATCTCCAAGTCTCCTTATCCCTCCACTACTCGAACTACCCTTATCTCTCCAACTAAGTATTGCCATGATGGAAAGTCCTTATCACTCCACTGGGCATGATCAATGCTCCCAGTCACCAACGTCATCGACACCTTATCACTCCACATTTTGGGCATACACAACATCTTATCTCTCCTAGTCAATGTAGGTCCTGGGAAACCCATGGTCAAGGTGCTCTGATAACATCACCACATTCAGTGTCACTGAGAGAATTGTCCAAGAACTAACCTGATAGAACCATTAATGATCAATAGAAACAACACCTCATGGGTGAGCATACATTCCAAGGCACCTACGAACATCGTATGAATTGGGGTTGGGTTGGGCAAGATTTGAATTGGTAACCACCCTATTAGCAAGGTTCATGACAACTGTCACACTGCAGGGTGAACCCCTACTTCTACACATTATTGGAAGGATGTCAAAATCCTCTATACACATCTTAGGTCCTTTTCTACATATTTTTATTAGGTACTCAAAGATCACTATCTTTTATTTGTTGGCTCTTTCTTTAAAAATGTGCAAATCTGTTAATATTTTTTTTTATTGAAGTGGATTTTTTTGTCATTGAGAGGATATATATATTGTTGTGTTAATCAATCTTAGTATTTATCTATTATAATTTATCATGAATTCACATCATATTTCATCCATTACTCCATTTAACTACTTTGGTTGGAAAAAATAAATAGAGGTACAATTGAAGCATCTGGGTTAGACAGGGTGACCATGGCATTAAAGCATGAGCCTACAAGTGTTTCTGAGAAGATAAAATGATTTGATAGATGTGATGATGCTTTTGGAACAATATGCATGTCTATGTCTCTAGATCTCCTCTTTCATGTTGACTCTTGCACCACACCCAATCAGATTTGGACTACATTGGAGAGCTTGTTTGGGAAGCAAGATACATTGAGGGGGTTCTAGTTAAAGAATGAGCTTATTGACTTGAATCCTAATGATTTTGATATCATCCAGGACTTATTTACCAAAATCAATTCTCTCATATTACAGTTGAAGCAGTGCAAAATTGAGGAGGAATCTCATATTGTTCTCTCTATCATTTTCAAGCTTGGTCCTAATTATTCTTTTTATGTTTCGATGTTTTATGCCACCAGAGATGCACTTGGTTCTCAATACATTATTCCTTCACTTGATGATTTTTATTCTCAACTCATACAAGAGAAAACTATGTTGGTTCATATGGGGAAATTGAAATATTCCAAATAGCAGGTTCTTATTGATTCCTAGAGTTATACAAATCAATAGGTTTCACATGGAAAAGGAAAGAAACAAAAACACAAGAATTCTAAGTCACATGAGCATCCCAAGGACACACAATCACATATTTCTTCAAATTCTTCTTTCTGTTCCAAGAGGTTATCATCAAAGAAGGATAAGCCAAAGTGTGCAAAGTGCACCAAGATAGGACATGATGATCATAAATGTTATGCAAAGAAGATTGATGAGTTGACACATCTTATACAAAAGCACTATATTAAGTCACCTTCATCTCATGCGTCCTCTTCTACCACATTAGAACGTACACATTTTGGTTCATCGTCTATGTCATGTGGTGAAGATGAGATGAAATTTCATGCTCTCTTTGCATCGATGCACACTCAATCTCACATATGGCTTCTTGATTCAGGAGCCTCACATCATATGACATCTTCAGAGGGTATTTCCCTTTTTTTAGCATCATTTTTTTCCACAATTTTTGATGGGTAATAACACTTACATGAGTGTTACTGGGAGTGGTTCTATCGAGGTTGATTATGGGACATTCAATGATGTTATTTGAGTCCCTTCACTGTATTCCAACCTCATTTTCATCTTCCATATTTCTCACAATGAGAAGGGAAAGATAATTGAGTTCAACCCTGATTCAGTACTTATCAAAGATCAACATAGTGGAGATATTGTTACAGTTGGTAGAGTTGATCATGCATCATGACTCTATTAGTTCTCTCATTTTTCTCCTATCGTGCATGCAGTTCCATTAATCAGTCCCAATTCTCATGCATCTCGAGTGGATCATGTATTTCAGGAGAGGTTTGGTCACTTGAACCTATGTGTACTTCAATCATCCATAGTGGTTCCTGATACTTTTTTTGATGCTCCTCCACCTCTTGCTTCTTTAGAGTTCATTTTCAGTAGGGCATTCGTTCACTTCCAGTCTCAACAGAGTGGGATGATTACTTGCCAGAAATTGCAGTAGTGTTTTATACATCACACACTCTAGACATTGGGGACATGATTGAGGATATTCCATTTCTCCTTGATGGTAGTTTGAGCATTCCTATCATTTTATATTTTGTGCCTTAGAAGGTTGTTCATCAAACTTCTACATAGTTTTTTAGATATGCTTCAGTTGATATAAATTCTTATGATTCAAACAATTGGACAATTGATCGGTCTTCAACGACACACATCATGAGATGTTTTCTTCCTTATCATTTCATGCAGTTACTTTAGCCTTGACCATTTGATTTATTTCTTCCTAAGGGGAAGAACGTGGTTTTTCACTCTTGGGTCTTCATTGGCATCGTCTCTTCTTCTCTTTCTTATTAGGGGGATATTCATTATACTTATGTGACCAATTTATTTCTTGGGGGGACACTCAGAGTCCTTCATCTTAGTCTAATGTAGTATATTTTTTCTCTTTTTTCATTGCATCTCTCACCTTTGGAGAGGGGTTTTTTCCAATGTGGTTTCTCTCCTTTTCTCCATTTAGAGAGACCTTATTGGTGCGATTTGCATTGGTTTTTAAATAGGTACCTAATTAGGCCTAGTTATCAGGACCCATTCATGCATTGCATGCTTATATCTTTTTGTCTTCCTATGTTTCACTTAAGGGGGGTTGTGAGAGCATGCATATTTGTTGCATTAGACACACTTGCATATGTTGCATTAATTAATTGTGCACATGCTCAAGAATATTCTCATGCATAATTGAGCACATGATTGCACATTCATTCTCTAGATTAAGTTCACTTATTTGAGCCTATATTCATGATAGTCTAGTCTACTCAGGCTCTAGTTTGCACATGGTGCATATCATGCACTTCTAGTTTTCATATCTTAGCTCTATTTTGCTATTTTTAGATTGAGTTAGCTTTTGGATATTTTTAGTAATTTCACTTTCAATAAATCAAGTGATTCATTCATTGTAATGTATCCCAATCCCAATTCATTATTGTGCAATCAATACATAATTATAGGGTTGTTATAAAGCATATTATCTTTACTTGATCTCTTTTGTGTGATAGGTATTTTTCTTGCAGATGATTCTTAGCTCCCATGGTTTTTTCATCAACTCATACATTCCCATTAAATAATGTCACCACACCTAAAGAGTGTGCATAATAGTCACAAGCTCGATACCATGGGGTGCATAATTTTGTTCATAGTTTTTTTCTTTCTTGATTCATATGCAATTGCTTACCCATCATGCATGAGAACCCATCATAACCCTTCTCTAGATGCATATTTGACAACTACAAAATGTCCTTTGGATCTGGCACTTCAAATTTGGTGTTGTTGTTAGCTTCTCTTTCAAATACTAAAAAATTTTCTGCAATTTTTCTATCCACTCAAACCTTCTTCCTTTCCTCTAGACTATGGTGATAGGATGAGCTATTCGTTAAAAAAACCATTACAAAATTTCTATAATAACTTGCCAATCGAAGATGATGGAGTAGATCTTACAGAAGAGATTTTCTTTGTATTTGATGAAATTGAAAAACTTAAGAAGAGAAGTTCTAAACTGTAAACAATTATTGGAAATGGTCCTTCTAGCACAACCTTATTTTTTCTAGATCTACTACTATTCCCTTAGTGGAGATAATGTGCCCTAAATATTGCACTTCATTCTAGAAAAATGTGCACTTGAATAACTTCTCATATAACTTATGCTCTCGAAGTCGTTCTAGAACTATTTTCAAATATTGGAAGTGTTCCTCCTCATTCTTCGAGTAGATTACAATGTCGTCTAGAAATACTAACACGAACTTGTCTAGGCGATCCATAAACATACTATTCATTAGATTCATAAATGTTGTTGAGCATTGGTGAGCTCGAAGAGTAATATTGTGAACTCATAGTGCCCATATCGAGTTCTAAAGCAAGTTTTATGTATGTCTTATTCTTTTAGTCTAAGTTGGTGATACCTTGACCACAAATCTATCTTGGAAAATATTACAACTCCGCATATTTGATAGAACTGATCATCAATTTGAGGTAAGGGATACTTGTTTCTTATGGTAACCTTATTCAATATACAATAATCTATACATAGGCGCAAATTTGTGTCCTTTCTTACCAATATCACTAAAGCTTCTAATCTAGGTGGATTGAGAAAGCCTAAAAATTTCAGTCTCAGAATCTCACAAAAGCAATATCAATGCATAGAATGCGTTGACACAATCCTGACGTAACTTGAATGGGCTCATAAGGAGTTTGTATGTAGAAGTTATGCTCACTCAAAGGTTCAGTTAAATAGGCAAATCAGACATTCAAAAAGGTGAAAATTGATCGTCTCCAATCCAAGAAAAAATGATACCAAGTCGTAGTGCTCGTCGTGTTGATTATGTTACTATATTCGGTTTCAAAAACAGAGCTCATATGTGGAAGTTACAACTGATAAAAGGTTGGTCAAAAATTAAACTCTGGTTGACTGATGACATCAACATGATGTCAGCATGACAGTGATGATGTGGCAGGTACAAGTGCCAGATGACATGGAACAATTTGTTGAGTTAGCGTAGTTACTAACGTGGCACAAGTGGACCAATAATATGATGACACATGTCATAATGTGGTCAAATTAAATAGTGTCACTTGTACACTTGGTTGGGCGCCATGTGGCACCACATGGCACCCCTAGCTTAACCGGATTTGGTATGGTATCCTTGTTATAAAAAGTAGTGAACGTGGTTCAAACTAGTGACCTTATCCACGCAATTTCTCCCACTCACCACTAAACTTGTGTCATAAGTCATATTTTGTTTCATATGAAGAAAAAATTTATTCAAAATCCTTATTAATTTATAAAATAATATTTAATATATAAAATTGAAACATATTGAGATATTTTAATATACATATTACTGATGCAGCTAAAACAATGAAAAAATGCACTACAGTTTGTTACACAATTTTATTTACTAAATGTTAGTATTTTCTAATGTCATTTTCTCACTAATAATGGATAGTTTGATTATCATAGTTCCCAAACGAACCTTAATTTTACTATCTTATAATATTCAATAAATAATTGAAATCATGGATGTTTCACAAAATGAATCGAAGATCTTTGTTACAAGCCCATTACAAACAAACGACTCTTTAAGCTCAAATGGTTTTGTTGAAACCTAGAAAATTAGCAAAACCTATTTGAGAAAATTGCAGAAAAATCAGGACAAAAACAAAGACACAAGTTAATTTGTTGCAGCCATTGAATACAACGCATTGCAAAAAAAAATGAGACGTTTACAAAAGTAGCTAGATTTTAAGCTTTTCTAAAAGGATTATATAACGATTAACAACACAAAGGTGTTAATTTCATTCTCATTACTTAAAAATTTCAAACGTATTTACACCATTATAACAAAATGTTATTAGTATAGTTTAGTAATTCCTATACATATTCCTCCTTCAGTATTTCTTATGTATTCAAGCTATTAATAACGAAGCATGTATAATCTTTTTCATAAATTGAAAGAACAACAAGATATACAGATAACTCTTATATATAAATTGAAAGAGCATTTAATAGGTTTCTAATTAAATATAAATTGACAAAGCACTTAATAGGTATCTTATTATTTTTCTACGTTACACTTTAAATAACTTAAATTTTTATAAATATGTGAATAATATTATAAAAAATTAGCGTTAGGAATACTCAAAGGATATATTTTAATTATGTAAAAAAATTATTATATTGTATTTAACACATAAATTGTTCAAATTTTTCCAATAGTGTATATTTTATTTTTTTTTAGTTACTTCCATTTAGAGTATGACATATTTCAAATGTTTTTAGTAACTTTTTAACATGCATATTGGCTAAATGTGCCTCATGTAATGTTGAACGGTTTTCTTTATGGTTATGGTTAAGTGATTGTCTACATGTGTTGCAATGTTACTTTTTCTTTTTCTTTTTTGTGTGTGTGTAACAAAATTTTATCAATTCGTTCAATTTACTAATTTTAAAGAAAGGTAATCGTAGTTACTGATATGACTTGTATTTATTATATTGATAGCATACATTTGGTTACCATTTACTAGCATATATATAATTTTTTAATTAGTTTGAAAAAATATCCTATTTAATATTAATGTTAAAGATAATAATTATTTTGATGCAAGTGAGCAAGATGTCACATAATGTGCACACATAGTTATCTACTTTGTTCTCAAACTACCATCAGTATATTCCATAAAATGTGCTTTGAGAATCATATGGTGTACTCTAACTTCCTCTAGGAATGCAAGGTGAAAATCGTACTTAGATGTTCAAATTTATAATCTACAAGTAGAGATTTATGTGACTAGTCAGTTGCTCTATACCATGAGAATCAAGATTTTTACTTTGCTAGATGTGTTTGGAAGATCACTATTAGAATTACAATGATCATCAATCAACACACTCTTTCTACTGAGCTCAATTTGAAGTTGATGAGATTCCTTAAGGGACAGTCGCAAATTAGTTATCACATGGGCCCACTTGAGGAGTGGTTTCTCACTACTATTAAGTTCAAGTACTCCATCAAATTCATGATGCATAAGCTCATGACATCATTTTGGTTGTTAAATGTACACTATGAGATACATAGCTTGTATGTCATGAAATCCAACATGACAACCAACATTCAAATTATTATTGATGATAGTGATAATGCATAGCTTTGATCATATAAGTACGGGAAGGGCCCAAATCCATTCATAAATGATAAATAAAGTGAAAGTGATAATGCAGAGTTATTACCAGATAAGTGGTTACCTAACGGAAAGTATTTTTGAAATATTATTTGTATTTTTGAAATATTATTTGACAAATGTTTCCAAATTATTTACGCATTATATCTACACCTAAATTCAATTTTGACACTGTTATTAATGTTGTTATAATAGTGTTAATGGGTATGATATTATTTTCTAATTTATAGGAAAATGGGAAACAGTCACCTCATTAATATAATGAATGAAATATGTATATTGTTAGATTTTGATCTTGTCTTGTTTTAATTATTAATAATTGAGTTCTCATGGAATCTCTTTTATGCATTGTGTATTTTTACAACAAACAAAACTAATGAATGTGTTGCATCATTCTTCAACTTTACATGGCTCCTACTATAACACATAAACCATTTTTTATATTTATCGTAACAATATTGACTAGCTATAAAGAATTGTCCTTATTTCAATGTATTATAACAAAATTGACCAACTATAAAGAATAGTCCTTATTTCAATGTATTATAAAACAATTGACTAACTATTAAAAAACACTCATGTTGTTTCATATATTGTGTAAAAATCTTGATTAATTAAATAAGAACATTCATAATTTTAAACCTTGTATTGCAAAATTAACTAACTATTAACAAGACATTATTTCCACTCACAAACAATTTGTAATAACTTTATGCAACCCTTATTGATTCTCTTCTGTTAAATTCTTAAACAATTATCTTTAAATTGGTTTTTAAAAGTTTTAATTATATGGATCATTCTTTGATATTTGTTTGTTACTCTTTTTTAAGATTGGATTTTAGTTGGGTGTTAAAAATAAGAAAAAATAAATGTATCAAAATAAATATTAAAGGAAGAATAGTTAAACTTTCAATGATAATAGCAAAGTAATTTTCTTATTTCAACCCTTTTTCAATTATAACAGTAATTATAATTCTTTCTTATTATAACCCTGACTATAATTCCAATTGTAGAACTTGACCCTAATACTAAACCCAACCTACCCTAACCATAATGTTAAGCCTAATTATATCTCTAACCATAACTCTAGCTTTAATCCTAAATGTAATTCTAATTCTAATCCTGACCTTAACCTTAATTCATCTGATGTCCTAATTGTAATTATATCTCTAACTCTAACCTAGGCAATCATAATTATATCTCCAATCACAAGCCTAAACCTAATATTAACCCTAACTTGAATCTTATTTCTATTTTCAACCATAATCCTAACTATAACACTAATCATAACCCTAACCTCAATCCTAACCCTTACCCTTACAATAACCCAACACTAATTGTAATCCTAATCCTAACTCTAATTTTATCTCTAATCCTAATCCTAACACTAAACCTAATTATAACTATAACACTAACCCTAACCCTTACCCTAATTCATTTAAAGTTTTTTGTCGAAATCCTATCTCCAATCTTAACCATAATTGTAAACCTCCAAAACCACAACTCTAATTCTACCCCTTACACTAACCCTAAACCTAGCGCTAAATATAATTATATCTCTAGCCCTAAATCTAATTGCAACCCTAATTCATCTAATATCTTAACTTTAATTCTATATATAATCATAACCCTAACTATAACCCTAAGTGTTATTCTATCTCAAATCCTAATATTAAAGCTAGTCTTAACCTTTAATGTACTCTAATCATAACCTTCAACCTAACATTAGTTCATTAATGTCATAATTATAATTTTATCTCTAATTGTAACACTAATTGTAACCATAATCACATTTCTATCTCCAACCCTAATCCTAACCCTAATTCTAATCCTAATTATATTTATATCTATAACCCAAACCCTTACCATAACCCTAATTGTAACCTTAAATCTAACTATAATCCTAATCCTAACCCGAACACTCATTCATCTAATATTTAGAACACACTTCTCTCTAACTATAATCCTCACAAAAACCATAACATAATTTTATCTCCAAGCATAATGCTAACCCTAACACTGAATCTTATTTTTATATATAACTGCAATCCTACCTTGAACTTAATTGTAATTGTATTGAAAATACTAACTCTAATTCTAACCCTAATGCTAAACCTTATCATAACCCTTGCTCTTACACTAACCCTAGCCTTAATCACAATCCTAACCCTGATATTATAAAATTATATTATTATAATGTTTTGATTAGATAAGCACGGGAAGGGATCGAACCTGTAACAAGACAACCATCAAGGCAAAAGGAATGAATCTCATGAGAGGTGAGATTGAGAAAAAGAAGGCGAAGAAGAAGAGAGCAAGAGCTTTTTACTGGAGCTAGGAACTGATAGGAGACAAGGGTCTCAACCCAGTACAACAAAATTCTCTTTTACCACATTTGAAAGAGTAATAGGGGAGGGAGAAAGACCTTTCCTCCAATGAACTACCATCCAAGCAATGCAATCATCCATCATCCCATTACCAAGGGAAGTAATAGGTGATCCCCCAACATGAGGATCAACAACAACTAAATCATGTGTCACTAGTGAAGATGATAGTTGAAAGGGAACATCCTGCGCGACTATAGACTCACTAAGAACATAAGGAATCTTGAAAGGAACATCAGGGCATAATGGGTCACAATTGGATCACAATTTCAGTAGAATCCTAGTCGAAGTTCAATACAACCTCAATCGTTAAGTGATCTTTCCTAACATCCTTCCACCATGTAGCAACACCTTCCTAATATGACAAAGAGCAATCTGAAGCCAAGTGATCGGTAGTGAAGCAACACTGACAACAAAAAGGGAGACCCTCATAATCCAATGATTGTGTCCAATGCCTATCCCCCACCATCAACACAACTCCATAAAGAGGTTTAGAGATGTCGATGTCAACCAGAATGCAAGCAAAGGTGGAGTAACCCAAATAGGAATTAGAATCATCCACCTTCAAAAACTAACTAATAGAGTTGTCGATGGCCTCATAACAAGATTCCTCCTAGAACTAAAGGGGAAGAATAGACAGAGGTTTGATGAGGGGATTGGAAGAGGGAAACCAGGGTTTGATGGAAAGAGAGTGCTCTCCCTAAAACCAAGATTTTCCCAACACAAAATCATGGTCCTTAGGCGAAGCCAACTCAGCAATGGAAAAACCTTTATCACAAGAAAAGAGTTCAATCCTACCAAACACTTTTCTAGAGGACTGGATCTGGCGATGTACGTCAGGCAAAGTAGGCTAGAGAGTGGGAATAGGCACAACAAACCCTGCTTCTAGAAGAAATCCTCATTTTCTAGGGCTTCCTTGCTACAAACTGTAACACCCCAAAATTGGCACCTAATAATCAATCAATTTTGGTGCATTTTCTTATCTTCGAAGTCCTATTGTATTAGGCAAATTCTTCTCCTAATTGACTTTAATTGACTGAGTTTCAAATGCAGAAAACCCAAATTTGCATAAATCTGACATCACACTCAATTCCTAATTCTCAAATGATTATTAGCTAAAATCCCTATGATTAATTGATTTAATCCTAAAGTCCTAAGTGCTTTTAATTAAATCAATTCCACCCCCTTTGGCTAATATACATAAAAGGAATTGAAAGGTTATTTACTTATTGAATGAATTATCCTCAAAAAGGGAATTCCATAATTCCATGTGAAAGGACACTTATGTGTCAATAATTTATTCTTTTATTTAAATAATCTTTGCTTATTTTTCTCAATTGGAGAATGAAGAGACAACTGTTTCTTTTCAAGAAACTCTTCATCCTCTTTCCTTGGTTTTCTATAAATTGGACCTCTTTTTCTTCATTAGGGAGGACTTTTTGGAGAGCATCATTACTATAGGCAATTTATCTTTGATTTCATGCTTTTATCTCATTTTTGCATAACTAGTATAATTGGAATTGAATATTGTTTAGCTTTCATTTATAATCTACTTATAAGGCTAACAATTCAATTTTGTACTTTCAAGCTTTCTAGATTCATTGCAAATTCAATTCTAGCTTAAAAGCATTTCTTTCATAGATTACAAGTACTCTCATATCTAGATTAGAAGCATTTAATTTTCTTAGATTAATTGCATTTTTCTTCCATAGCTTAGCTGAAATTCATTCTTAGACTAGTTGCAAATCATTTTCATAGCTTAATCATTTCTCAATTCATAGATTAACAGCATTTTTTTGTAAACTAGTTGCATAAATTCTCATAGATAATGGCATTTCTCATTTTCTTGCACTTTTAAATCCTCCATGTTAGCAATGGTCAGGTTGTTGGCTCTCATTCTGAGGGTAAACTTCAACATCCACATCT
>MU225997.1:695543-743375 GCA_018584345.1 Thuja plicata
TTCCATGTGAAAGGACACTTATGTGTCAATAATTCATTCTTTTATTTAAATAATCTTTGCTTATTTGTCTCAATTGGAGAATGAAGAGACAATTGTTTCTTTTCAAGAAACTCTTCATCCTCTTTCCTTGGTTTTCTATAAATTGGACCTCCTTTTCTTCATTAGGGAGGACTTTTTGGAGAGCATCATTACTATAGGCAATTTATCTTTGATTTCATGCCTTTAGCTCATTTTTGCATAACTAGTATAATTGGAATTGAATATTGTTTAGCTTTCATTTATGATCTACTTATAAGGCTAACAATTCAGTTTTGTACTTTCAAGCTTTCTAGATTCATTGCAAATTCAATTCTAGCTTAAAAGCATTTCTTTCATAGATTACAAGTACTCTCATTTCTAGATTAGAAGCATTTAATTTTCTTAGATTAATTGCATTTTGCTTCCATAGCTTAGCTGCAATTCATTCTTAGACTAGTTGCAAATCATTTTCATAGCTTAATCATTTCTCAATTCATAGATTAACAGCATTTTCTCGTAAACTAGTTGCATAAATTCTCATAGATAATGGCATTTCTCATTTTCTTGCACTTTTAAATCCTCCATGTTATCAATGGTCAGGTTGTTGGCTCTCGTTATGAGGGTAAACTTCAACATCCACATCTAATTAGGAGGCAACAGGTCGCTTCAATCGCATTTGCAGAGCAAACAATTCATGTTTGCCTTTGTGAATTCAGCGATTGTGTAAGGACTATGTTGTGTTTTGTGTTGAATTAAGAGGTCCACATTCAGCATACAACACAAACAATGATCGAAGAGAAGTCAGCATGAGAAAGAGGACGAGAAATACGCTAGGGGTGAGTAGGTCCAGACCAAGCAAAAAAGGCATAACTGCGGGTCTTAGTTGCAGAACCAATATAGGGCAGGGGACAAGCCTTAGGGCCAAGGTTCGCATCCACATTTTTTCCTGGTTCATAATTGGCAACATTCGCACTGGAGTCGAGATCCTTCACACCAGGAAGGGTCGCCTCCACGGCTTACAGAGCAGTAGGTACTTTTGCAATATCCATAAGGGGGAGCGCTAGAGGGGCAAACAACCCCTACAAGTGGGGTAAAAACATCAAGCATTTCAAACGCAACGCTAAGCAAAAAAAATCAAACGCTTTGGTTAAGATCCAACGACTTACTATTGTGAATGCCTGTGAAAGATATTCTTTTATGTCTTTTTTTATATTATTATAGTGCTAAAAAAATGTCATTTCAAATTAATTAATAACATTATTATTAAATATAATGTTATAATATAATATTTAATAATATTAATAATTATAAAATTATAATATTGTTTGTTATTAAATGTTATATCATAATTATTAATATAATTATAATAAAATATATATGTAATATTGGAATATTATTAAATATTATATCATTTAATATATAATAATATATAATATAATAACATTATATTATATTTTATTAAAGATTAATAATATTATTTTATTGGGTTCATCCTACAATGTGATAGTTAAGTTGTGGCATTGTTGATGGTATCACCAAGATTTAACATGTTGGGCTGCTTGTGAACTGTTGCAGCCTTCTTTCCAGATGTTTCACAAGTGTTCAGGACAATGTGTCAAACACTCGTTGGGCTCGTGTGCTCGTGGGCTCTATGCCCTTGTCGGGTTACTGTGCTCGCGGGTCTTGACTCTTATTGTGCTAATGTCAAGGATGAGGTCCCCTAATTGTAACCTCACCTAGTTGTGTGCCAAGCTACAAACCCACTTTCACCAATCAAAATAATATTATTATTTTATTTTATTTAATATCTTACGTGTTGCAACTACTACTAGCATATATTTATTATATAAAAATAATAAAATATGTCGAGAGATATCCTTCTCAAGACGCCTATTTTTTAAGCAATTTCTCAAATAAAATTGTAATATGTGCCTCATAAAAGATCTCTCTCAACATATTTGATATATTATTATTTAATATATGTATGATAATGATATATTTTCATTTGCTTGACTATGTAACGTGATGGGCAATGATTCCATGTTTACATTATTTCATGAAGAAATTTCTAGCACTACAGATATACTAAATCAAAATACAATAGTAGCATGAAAACATAAAAAAAGTTTAAACGAATGCCAAAAATTGTTGACACATCCACACCAAAGAATTAAACAGCCGCTGCACATCTAAGTGAAATTGGATAAATGGTCTTTCTCCAAAAAAATAATCTTACCAATAAAATGAAAAATTGATAGACGACATCAAAGGGAAACACTTGTTTTGTAATCCCCAAGTAAACAAACACAAGGCATACAACTAATGCCCATTTACCTCACACTAACTAGGGTCTTGTCACATAATAAGGACCATATTATTACATAGCAAATGTTTAACCTCTAAGAACCCGGTACCCCCAAATTAACATTATATCTAAATTTAAACTTATCAGAACCATTTAATATTGTAAAGTCTTAAGAACTTTGTGTTACAACCCCCAAAAAAAAAAAAAAAACTTGTAAATACACAAGCATATATATATATATATAGGTATACAACATTATCTTTGAGTGCCTCTTAAAATAATGAGTAAAACATGTTGCACTGGAACAATGCAGACCATCATTCCTGCAGTGTGTTATGAGTGTGAACCCCACACACCTTCAATGCATTTCTTCGTGATAATCTTTTCAAAATCTAGGAACTTAGTCTCAATGATACTTACATTTCAGCCAGTTATAAGCTGGATATTCGTATAATTCATATAAATGAAGCAGAAAGTAGTTACAAATCCTTAACCAAAAGTCTTAAGAGATGCTTGATACAGCAAGGTTTATAACCAACCTTAATTTCAATTTCATTTAATGATACATCCTCGAGTTTTTGAGGCATAGACATTCTTCATCACAAATATTATATATTATAATTAGAAGCTAAATATTCCTCCAAAATAACATTTACCAAAAGCACTCACTGCATAGTGAGTAAATGAATAAGAAATAAACACCAGATTATATTACAAGCACGTAATGATTTTAACAGACATATGGAATGATGGACCACCTACAGCATGGGTAATTATCAAATTTACGGAGGTACCACTTGTGTGTCTCAACTGCGGCAAAACTGAGATTGGCAACCTGCAATTATATCGACAAAAGAAAGCATAATACCTTTATTACTAAAAGATATCTGATTGATTTGGACTTACTATTGCATCAAGACCAGTAGAACAAACTACTCGAAAGAATAGCACAGGGAAAAAGAGGTATCATACCACAAATCCAAAGAGAAGCCACACTGTGAGGTCTGAACCTCCGGATGCAACTAAAATACCAGCATATATGACCTGCAAGGAAAGAGATGTAAATAGATGAAAGCAGGCTCATCTATACATGATGTTAGCTAAAGTTTTCTATGATGTAAAATCTTGCCCTAAAAACAATCATTCTGATCAAGTAAAAGCATGAAAGAATCAAGAGACACAAAAAACAAGATAATGTTGCAGAAAGTACTTCAGATACTTACAATCTCTGCCAAATAGTGAGGACAAGATACAATCTCAAACCAGTCTCCATATGGAATAAAATAATCCGTTGACTCTTCTTCATTTTCAGTTCGCAAAGATCCCTTTGAATATCAACACTAGAGTCAAAAAGCGTCTGACAGCTTTTGTACTAATATTTATTTTAATAATCAATAAACATTAATTAAAAAGGCACTAGATCACCATTATGGCATACGAAAACATCTTAAATAAAAGAGCAAACAACATATCAATTATTGATGCAAAGCGACTGCATAACCCAAAATTTTATTTCGTATTTACTATTGATTGGAAACTTAATACCATCAACATAATATATATATATACACACACACCATTTCACTTTCTTTGTTTCTTGACACTTGTTTCTGTATTCATGTTTCAATATGTCCACACAACAGAAATCTATTGTTCCACAGATCTCGAACAATTGGTTGAAGTGATATGAAGCCAAGAATATGGAGATTGAACTAACTATATATAAGATATTTGAGCCCCACGTTACAAGCATTAAGTAGAAATTATTTTGTCTCTTGCTTTTTCATGCCTTCGTTGATAGTGGTGAATAGAACCCCAAAACTAGCAATAAGTACACCACTTGTCCATGAATATGCCCTGTAACCTCATTCTGAGATATTTTTTCCATACAGTACAGGTTACTGAACTTCAAATAGGAATTCTAAAAACAAATCATCTGCTTGACTAAGGGAAAATACAGATATGTCACAATGTATCTTGTTGGGCTCAATTATTGGTGCAGGGGATCAAATGGTCATCCTCTTGTCCTGCGCAGACTGATAGCAACCCCAACCAGATAAGGACACCACACGGAGCTATCCCTCAAGCCTGGAAGAGATTTGTGAGCTCATTGCACAGCACTACCCTAGAACCATTGTTGGTTTATTTCCCATGAGGATTTCTGTATATTTATTATCACTGCACAAGAACTAGAAGGTTAAAGAGAGTTGTGTGCGTGAATCCATTCCTACTTAACATGTTCTAGTTAAACTTTCTATTAATTAACACATTATCTAATACATAATGAAAAAACCTAGAGAAAGTAGCACAAGGCATACTCTACTATCTTTTATTCAACCTTACATTAGCTTCATCTACATTGTTCTGCACATGCGCTAAGTGCTCATTAGTTAACTATGAACATTACTTGCACTTTTAAATTTATCTCCTTATAGTTATCTATCTTCTATCTATCTCTATTACTGGTCTTTTCTTCTTTCATAAGCCTTGTTGAATAAACATGTGATGTATCTGAGTCCTTTCAATGGATGGTCACAATTGCTTGCAACTTGATTCTGATCTACTTGTCACTCTCCTCCCTCTCAACTGCTGACTCGGCCACCTGCTAATCCCACCAACATTTCAACTATACTAGCTGCTTGTCTATCAGACAAGTTAGCTGTGCCCACGAGTGAAAGATTCCTAATTTGACAAATGTCATGTTTATTGAGTTGCCTTGTAAATTCTTCTCACTTCTTATTTAGGTTGGCTACTGCAGCAACCTCTTCAATAGCTCCATTCAGGTACTTATCTCATTCTATGGGATCCCTATGAATTTGTTCTTGCGCTTCTGGCTATCAAAGTGTTCTGCCTATTTCAAATCCTTTTGTTGGCAGTGGTGTTGGCAAATTGTGGTTACTCCTAACCAACAAGAACAACATGTTATGCTGATTGTTCAACAATAGGTGATTGTATTTCTTGTTAGCCTCCTATGCTTGCATTCTTGTTAGCCTCCCATGCTACGTTGTTCGGCAGGTCAAGCCTGTTCTTGTTCTTTTTATGGTCTTCTTTTTCAATTAAGTCATAGATCATCTGGCTCTTCTTCAAGCTCTACAATTCTGTGCTTTCCATTTGTCCATTGAGTAGTATCAGCCATTTTCTTTTTCTTTCTTTGCTTCTTCCTCAGCCATATGAAGTGCATGTCCTTCGTGTATCACCACATTGGAGTCTGTTTGTGCCATGACAAGCTCTGTTAGTGATGATGGTTTTGACACTATGGGTGATGGCCATTTCGGCACCCTTAGTGATCTAATCTGGTGACTAAGCTTCTACTCATTATTAATATGAATCTGCATTTCAGGATCGATTGATATTCTTCCATTGTATCCCTCATCATTATAAATTATAATTGTAATCTCAAGTACCCAACAAATCTTGGTTAGATTGTACCATTTTTTAAGCAAGTGTTTGAACTTTGGACACTCACCTTTGTGTGCAAAAGATCCTTAAAAGTCCATTCGAATATTCTTCAATATATTTCAACCTTACGGAATAAGAGAGCTTGAACTTTTCTGTCCACCCTTTTTTTGGATCAGCAACGTTTTTTGCTGGCTAATGGATAATTTAGCCCATCATCAAGAACTTCAGGTGACCTTTGTTTGCAGTTCCAACTTATGTAGGTTACCTCTATTCACTACCAAAATTTTTATACTACTAAGTTGTACAATTATCAGTCTTTTGCTTATACTTTAAGTTTAAACTCACGACCTTTGAAACAGATATATCATATAAGAATGGTAACTAATTTAAGAATCAATTCCTTCCTTTTCATATAAGAATCAGGGAGGGTGTGGAATTCCTTTTTCTTGTAACATCATAAGGAATGATCAATACCTAAATTTCTCCAATTTCATGTAACTCAGTCCATGCAAATTTTTATCCATTTTTTCTTAAGTGCTTTTAACTAGACACAAAGATCCAATTTACAATTATCTCAGACAGCTCATCAACCAAGTTTTTGGCTTCACCTCTTAACTAGCCAAGTATTTACTAGCAAATTCAACAAACTCATGCCTAAATCATCCTTTGATTTCAAACTCAAAAATGATGCGCCTTAGTTTCAGAAATTCTTGTGAAGGTATTAATTTTTTTGTAAAGCCAACAAATGCTTTACATAACAAACCATCTCAGATGCTTGATCTCCATGCCGTACTAATTTATTCTTCAAGCTTTTGAATATTTACACTAAGCTTAACAAAGAACTTTGGAATACCAGGTGTTACAGTTTCTACATACATATTTTCCTACTTTTACTTCAAAAAATACATAGCTTTAAATTATCTAGCAAATGGACTTCAACAAGTTTTGCATGTGTCGAGAAAACTGAACACAGATAATGCAGATTACATGATTTTACATATTGTTGCGTGCATCATTTTACATAATGTTTTATTGAATTGATTTCACCACCACATTTTTACATTACAAAATAATGGCTCATAAATCCAATATAATCCTATGTACAAACTACCAAAAAAACCTACAGGAATAACTTTCCAAAAGCTAACTATTCTAATTTATTATTTACTATATATCTTTTTTTATTAAAATATTAATAATTATATATTATAGTATAAAGTTCTAAACTATATAAAAGATGTAAAACTACGACATTCCTATCAATCTGGACAAAGGATGGAACACTGCAAGGACTAAACACGACAGACCTTCTAGAAACTTTGATGAAGCACCCTCACCATTTTTTCTTGCTCAGCCAAGAAACACCAAATTGAATCCATTAGCAAATCCCCTGATTGTCAAATCTTTAAATCTTTTGTACTACATGAGGAAACATCATCCCATTCTCCATGCACAATGAGAGAACAGCTCTCATCCGAGAGTCTACAAGTCCTCCAAGTGCGTCAAAATCTCTCCTCTAGTGCCTGCATAAAAGAGAACAACTCTCCTCCAAGTCCACCTTCCTCCAAAAGTGTCAATATCCCTCCAATGCCATGAGAATCAAATCCCTCCTCAAAGTTACAAAAGAAATTGAACCAATATAGATACGCAAAGAAATTGAACCAATGTAGATACACAATCCATAAATTCTGCAAAAAAATGTCAAGCCCCCACTTGCTCCATAAAGGGGCACAAAATAAAATTGGCGCTTCTCATGCAAAGTATCATCTTTAAGCAAGAAGCTAGCTCGAGACGATAAAGAAACCTCCAACCTCCAATTTTAGAAAAGATATTCATCCTCAATATCATGGTGGGGAGAGTCCTCACTCTCAGTTGCTGCAAGAGCTTTATTTTTCAATTTCCCATCAATAAGATCTTTGGCACGTTGAATGCAATTTATTTGTACATGTCCATTTTTCTAACAGTAGTAGCATTGAAGTCTTTATTCTTCCCTATTGAAATGTTAGTCTTCCTTTTGACAACCAAAGTAATTTCCTTAATAATGGAATGATTTTTAAAGACTCCTCTCTTCATCAATCAAGGAAGATATCACATTTTCTAAGCTTGATTCAATTTATTTAAAGTAAATCCAATATTGTCAAAGTTTGAAGGCATACAATTTAATAAAATACCTTTGGCATCAACATTGATTGTAGATCATATGCTAGTAAGTTGATTGAGAAGGGGAAAATGTACTAATATGCGAAACAATATGTAATGTCCCTTTCTTGGACCACCTTATACTTTGCCCTAAATTTACAAATCCAAATGGAGCAATTAGCAAAATATAGTTAGAGATATAATCCTCTTTCAAAAAAACAAGATGAGATAAACCTATTTTGGAAACCTGCAATCGGATTAGATAATGATGTAGATATAATTCATGAAATACATCCAATTCTAGGGTTAGGATACACACACACAACAAATCTCAATGATTACATGGGAGCTCAACCATAGCAAGGGTTGTGTTGGGAGGCATGATGAGGTACCCCATGTATCCTCTACCCTAGGCCCAACAGTAGGGCCTTATCCTCTATGGCCTCATGTGGTCCTTAACCAATGGTCCTTAACCATCATCATGAGGCGGTGTACCTAGTGAGGGTTTTACACCGTTCTGCTCCATCATGTCAACCTCTCACCTCTTATGATTGATTCATTTCAACTATTGATCAATGTGGAGTTAGTGGGGGAGCCACAATAGGGAGCCCTTAACCCTCGACCCTAGGCCCAAGGTCAGGACCTTATCCTCCTTGTCCTCATGTGGTCCTTAATCGATGGTCCTTAACCATCTTCATGAGGTGGCCTCATGGTCATTGACCAATGGTACTTACCATCTTTATGAGGTGCCATACCTAGTGAGGAATCTTTCACCATTCTCCTTGCACTCCCTTCCCTCAACATGAACAATTATCACAAAATTTCAAATTGATGAATACATAGATATTAAATTGATGTATTAATTGCATATAATTAGGTATAAGCACACATATATATATATATATATTCTTTCATGCCCGTTCTGCTGTATTTTATTGTCCTTTGTTGTCTTGTTCAATTATCTTTGTTGTACATGTGTTTTCTTCTGCTGATGATCGATTGTTGTTGAATGGTTGATTAATTGATTTGAGGTATTGATGAGTAATGATTAAGTAATTGTTGATTAGATGATTGAAAAGTAACGATATAATGAATTGTATGTATTCTTGATCCCAAGATGAAGTGATGATTGATGTGGATTTAAAGATTCTTTGTTTGATCTTGCTGATAGATTGATTGCTTGATTACTTAAGGGATTAATGACCGATGGATGAGTGATGATTGATGAATCGTCCTTCAATACTTGGAATGAAATCTCCTTTATACTATTTTGGTGAAAGGGTCACCACCTTTCATAAGAATTGAGTCACCACTTTTCATTGTTGCCTTTCAGAATAATATATTATTCCCCAAATTGATCTCCCTTGGATTTCCTCCTCAAATGAAACCTTCTCCCCTTATATCTTCCAAAGTGGAGAGTCACACCTCTTCATCATTTCTGCCCCTTTGAAATGGTCACAACCTTTCACAATTACCACTCTTTGAAAGAATCACAACCCTTAATTATTGCTGCCCTTTGAGAGAGTCACAACCTTTCATAATTACCTCCTTTTGAGAGAGTCACAACCCTTCATCATTTCTACCCTTAGTGATAGTCACAACCTTTAATAATTACAACCCTTTGAAAGAGTCACAACCCTTCAGCATTGCTTCCCTTTGAAAGAGTCGCCTCCTTATTTTCTTCATATTTGGTTCTTCTTCAATCAATCCTTCTTTAATTCCTATGCTCCATATTTTCTTCCTCTATATATCCTTTCAAATGAACTCTCCTCCCTTTTAAATCTTATGTTGAGGGGGTCACAACTCTTCATTGCATGCCTCTTGACTTTTCATTAAACTTAATTAACTTGTAATTATATTATGTAATATTTTATTATTTTATTATTATTTATTTATTTTTATATTTTAATTTATTCTTATTATTTATTAATCTTATTTCAGAAAGGGGACAGTACACAAAACTATCACACTCTTCCATCTTCAAACCAAAATTTTTTTGCTTAATAGACATCTTAGCACTTGAAGCTTATGAATCAGATAAAGAATTGAGATCCTTCCAAATATTTACTTTGAAGTTTTTGTTAAACCAATATGATGCAAATATGCATCAGATAATCCGAGACCTATCAAAGTTGTGGTTTTACAATCTTTTGCTACCCAAAGTGCTTTATCTGCATCTTGTGGTTTTTTAATAGTTCCATTCACAATATCCCACAGATCTTTTCTATTAAAACTAGGCACACCTTTACTTGCCATGTATTAAAGTCATGTCCTTCAAATTTAACAAAAGCATATGATTTCTCCACTAAAATAATCTTATATGCTCCAATAGAAAATTCTGTAGTTTTGAAACTATGACTAGCATTTAACAAAGCCTCCTAGCAATGTGAGAGCAACAAGTATCAAATATTTTGTATGCCGTTTGGCCAAGCTAGAAACATCTCCCCATCCCATTCGCTTATCCTGATATATTCCTCTTCATTTTTTATGCAAATCACCTCAATTTCTTTCTTTTTTATTGATACTCCTTTGGAAAACAAAATACCTCCCTTTTTCTTTAAACTTATGTGAGTTTGAAAAGGGAAAATAAATGATTATATGCACCTTCCATTTAAATATTTATATGCATCTTTCATTTCGTGGAACTTATTTCCAGCTGCTTCTCTTCCACGCACACTGTTGGTCAACTTTCCCACACAGCAAAGTAGATTTCTTCCACACACTGCTTGTGGGGACTCCTTTCCACAAAAAGCCTTCACAGACAAGTATATTCCTCCAATTACAAAGACCTATGCACAAATGTATTCACTGGAACCTTCTTCTACAATCAGTGGCAGCAGCTTATATAAAATTCAGTGATCAGATTTTAATCTTGGATGGATGGCTCCTTCATTATTTTCTGCAGCTTCAACTTTAGCACAGAGGGGATAAATTATAGCGACCATCATCCAAATTCAACACACCATAATTCAACTGGTATGCAAAAAGAAAAAAGAAAATTAATTTTCCGTTATAGCTGCTTCTCTTCCCACATGCAGCCTTCACAAATCTGCTTTGCAAACAGAATATCAAGTGAATTTATTTCAATGGTTCTCCCACAGGCACAGAAATATTGCATGCTCTCGTACTATATGAGAAAACTGAACACAAAATATTGCCAGATTACATGATGGATAACAAGGTAAAAGTATAATGTTTCATGGAATTGGTACCACATTTTTACATTATAATAATATAATGTGATAGCTTATAAAGCCGATATATTACTGTTGACAAACTACCAAAAGAACCTGGAAGAATAACTTCTCAAAAACCAAGTATTCTAATTTATTATTTACCAATTATTGTTTTGTTTACATAATATATACTATAGTCTAAAGTTTAAATTATATAAAAAATGTAATACTCCAGCATGTGTGTCCCAAACAGAACCAAAATGTTGAGGCCAGTTATTTGTACAGGTGCACGTGTCCATTCTCTTGTTCTGCACAAACTGCTAGCCAACCCCAAGCAGGTAGGGGACGCTATGTTGGCATATCACTTAAGCCTGGAAGACACTTCAAAGCTCACAAAGACTGAAGCACTCAGCAGTATCCCCTGATGAACTGTTTTCCATGAGGCTTCATACATTTGTTGTTACTACACATGAACTAGTATGTTAGAGACAGCTGTGCATGCAAATCCATTTCCTACATAGCATGTTCTAGTTGAACTGGAAGATTTGTAACACATTATCAGACACACTGAACATGAGAAAGTACTAAAAAGCGTATTCTATTAGCTTTTTCTCCGACCTTAAATTAGCTTCGTTTGCATTGGTGTGCACATGAGCTATCGGTGCTCATCACTTAACTAAGAAAATTACTTGTAATCCTACATCTATCTCCTTGATGGCTATCTATCTTCTCTTTTCTGTGTCACCAATCTTTACTTCTTTTATAAGCCTCACTGAATGAAAATGCCATGGATTTGAGTTATTCCAACAGATGGTCGTGATTGCTTGCAAAATACTTCGTTCTCCTTTAATTTGCAGCTGTTTCCCTCCCCCTCAAATTGCCAGCCCAGCCACAAGCTAATTCTGCCAACATGTCTTGAGTCTCTCATGTTCAGACATCATAACTTGGCATCCTACAGCAGAATACGAGCTATAGATTGCCCATATGTTGGTCACGAAAACAAGTATTAACTTATTTACTGGAAAAAATTCTCCTCGTTCAACATTTCACACAGCCATAAGGAATATCCCCACCACATAAGCAATTGCTTTGGCTATCACATTCAAGACAATGTCTGTTTCTCACATCGCTAAAATCTCCTTTGACTCATAGGCATGACTGTCAATAGGCAACCCCCTTAATCTCTTTGTTCATATAGTAATTTTTTCACTATGGCACTTCACAACAATTTCTACTTTAACAAGATTCATGAAGAGTCCTATAATCTCTTCATGGTGGACAAGTTTATAATGACATTAAATAGTTAAATCCGTCTAACCAGAGAATTAAACCCATCCAACTGCAACCTATCCAAAACCCCTGATGTTTTATTGGGTGTCACCAAAATTATATCTTCTCTCATTGATTTTTTTTGCTTCTAGATCTGCTAACATTCTGAGCTTACCCACCAGCATTCTTCTCCTTGTTGGTAGAACATACTGAATATGAACAATATGAAGATAAGAATGGAAAATCCATAAAAAGATATGCTTGTTGAAAAAATCAGAAGGGCATAGACTTTTCTCTCCACATCTATATCCTTTTCACACAGAAGCTTAAATTTGTATTTTCCATTAACCAAATACTTCTCTATATATCTCTAAATTGATGTTTTTCTACTAACTGGGATCAGTGTTGCTCTAGCACATAGAACGAAAATTGCCTCTAACAGAAAAGATCCATCTCACATTAACCTGGTAAATTTGATCTCAACTATTATCTTGAGGCATGCTCCTTGATAGGTACCAACCCATGGTCTATTGAACAAAGGTAAAGTTTCAAAACTACTTTAATGTTTAAAATTAATATATATAACAACTTTTAGGATAGTAAACTCAACTTTCTGAAACTTCTTTCAAAAATTTACTTGGACTTGTTTCTTTGTCAACTCTTTAACACAAATGTTTCTACAACCCCGCATGAGCCCAAATCTATTAGACACCAGATATTTATCTTCCATGCTTTGCAAGGCATCCAATGAAATTGACAGACATAATCATTGATAGAAAGTAATCCAGCCTCTTATAGGCCATATCTGATAATGAGCAGTATCCCTATTTCTTGGAGAGAGAACCTACTATCAGATGGGGGCCAAACCCAGGCTGGATTGGTTTTTACATCAAGCGTTCTTTACACTTCTCTACTCATCATATACAGCTGTAATTCCCTGCAAGCTATTAGCGATCATTGCTAACTAACTCTTCACCACATAGAAGATAGAACCAAGCTTGTCTTGGTATCTGTCTAACCAAGAAATTAATCTTCGGAAGTTTCTAAATTGAAACGAGTACAAATAACAAACTTCATATCATCTAAGTCTTGCTTAGCAACATCTTTCAGTCCTCTGTACACCATGTAATAACTGATTGAAGCTGAAATATTTCCTCTATTGACACCAATACAATTGGCTTAAAAACGTAAAATCTCACTTAATAAACATATACTTGGAACAACATAAAGTTGAACTTAAACAGAAAAACAAAACACTCAAGCTTCATATTCTAGATGTGAAAAAAAAACCATAGGCATGCAGATAAACACAATAGAAATCAAACTGTGCAATTCCATTTTCTTGGAATTGCTTTGAGAACATGAAAAGGGATGGTCAATATTTTAAAAAGTTGTAACAATTTGACAATAACAACATTATCTCTTTGCTTCCAGGTAACTTTTTGCAGTATGTTGTTTCATGTGTCTTATTGAATCGACTGTGAAGTATTAAAGGTTTTCCATTAATAGAATTAATTTGGAAATAGTAGCATTATATTTGATGTTAGTAATCAAAATAACTTCGGCTTTGTGTATTTGTAAAACAATGTCTATTCATAATGGCAGATGTACAGTCAAAGAGTCACCAGATAAATTGTTCTTGCTTATTAAAGCATTAGCTAAGGGCAGACTTTCTAATCTTGAGCAAAACAATGTAATCTTCTGATGGACAATATATTTCAAATTCAAACCCACAGCTCAATAGTACAGTTTGTCCAGCAAAATTTGCAAAGCAAAATACTGTGTATTGTGTCCACCGAGCCATTTGAGGGACAGCATATTAGTAATGTATGTCCGGAAAATATTGCTAAGCAAAACCATGTATGAGGGACTCTCAGTATGCACATGCATGCATATGCATGTGCAGGCATGTGTCACACACGTGCATGTGGGCAAGTGTGTGTGTGAATGTGAGATGATTTAAAAGGGGAACAGCTTGATCACTGCTCTTTGTCAGAAAGTCATAGAGTCCTTCATTGACTGACTAATTTAGACAGTTTGCATTGCGCATTTGTGTGTGAGAGACAAAAAAGGTCAGATGACTTAAAAGGCAGGTAGGTTGATCACTGATCATTGTCAGCCTTCAGGCAGCCCTCATTGATTGACTAAATTAGCCAGTTTGCACTGGATCCATCTTTCCAGACACTTGCAGTATTGAGCTGGGGATTTTTCTTACAATCCAATGAGCAACCAGGACAGTGTGCTTTCAAGAAACACAAATGAGGCTCAAAACAGGACGTATGACTAGAGATGAATAGTAATATTCAATACCATTTGATAAAAATCTCTGGTGCTTATCCAAAAAGGATCCAGAAGATGTCTATAATAGGAATTTAAAGTTTTTTTCCAAAAGTAGACAAGCAATAAGTACTTGCTTTTTTATGACAGTTCAGACTACTGATTGTCATCAGTTCAACACTGCCAAGGTGGTACTATAAAAAGGAGCAGCGGCTTTCATATTGCCAAGGATATCTGACTGGAAAATGAAAGCAAGAACCAACCCAATTGGAAGTGGGAAGTACATAACCATGGGCAGAACCAATCCAACTCAATTTAAGTAAGGGTAAACGAACGGTTGGAACTTTTGATGCTCCAAATTCCAACATATTGATATTGACATTTGGAAATCACTAGCAGGGTTCTAGGAACCTAATGAAAAAGCTCAGTTACAGTTCATTAGCAATGTGACAAAAAGAAAGAAGAGCTCCGAAGTTGCAACACTTTCTACTTGATTTTTCAAATAATTGGGTCACATAATCATGCTATTGGAACCTACCAAATGATTTTTCCTCCATTAACGGTTGTTTTCCAGAGTAGAATTAAGTGTGCACAGCTTTGTGTGCCATTTTCTTGTTAATTTCTGATGAATGCACAATCTCTAGCTTCTGAGATTTAGTTCATAATTAAAAGTAGAGTGGCAGTAAATTTTGGTGATTTGTTGTTTGCAAGCAACATGTTTGACAAAATTATGGATCATTTTTGGTACAGAGAAGTTACTAACCACGGATATTCCAGTGGACAATGAATTGTACGACAATCACAAAGTCTTCCTGAGATTACAAGTTAGTCACAAGCAATGCAGAGATTGGAGCATGTAGGTGGACCAAAGAAGAAAGAATAGGAGACATACAATGCAAGAGTTTCAACCTTGGAGAGTCACATGGAAAAAGTAATGAAACGTCAGCAATGGATCACTCAAGAACAGGAGCACATGCCAAAACAACAATCCTGAAGGGCTCAGGAACAGTAATCCAAAAAAGTTCTATTGCGAGCTCTAGGAAAGAAATCGGTATTAGAGAAAATGGAGAAGAGGAAAAGTTTGACTGAGAGCCCACTTGGGAAGACAGAATCAGAGAAAAAGGTCAACCTCTTTGAAAGTTGAAACCAAAGTACAAATCAAGAAATTTGAGGATCAGATATTAAATACATGGATAAAAAAGTGGAGATGTATCTCAGCGTTCATAATGTTAGTGGAGAACAAAGGATTTCCTTTGCATGCTTAAAAATCAGTAGACATGTAATGTCCCCTACGAGGAGGTTGTCAATTCCCAAAGATTAGCATACATCACTATGCATCTAAAACGGATTGAATTAAGAAACAATGAATGATTCACAATACATTTGGCAGTTAACATACTTAAGCACCAATTCCTTACTTCTCTCCTAAACTCAACCCTAACGAGGATGGGGATTTACTTGACATAGGGCGCTTGCCACCAATCTACGAGTAGGCTCCCTCAAGGCTTCAGGACCTCATCCATATCCCATCTTGGGATTCACCTACCTTGTGAGGATTTACTCCTCCTTTCCCTACACAACGCCAACCTATCCTCTTAAGGGGCTATAGCGAGTGATTAAGGATAGGCTATGAGTATACTAATATCTCGTGTATTATAAATAAAAAATAACTAATATAATTCTGATTTCACTATTATTAACAGCTATAAATGCTACAGCATATATATATTAGACTGCTTCCCTAACTCTAACAGAAGATAGTAGAATTATTGTGCTAGTGCGCTTGGAAATCAATCTACAAGTAGGCTCCCTCAAGGCTTCAGGACCCCACCCATATCCCATCTTGGGATTCACCTACCTTGTGAGGATTTTACTCTGCCTCTCCCTACACAAACCTCCCATCCTTATTAAGGCATTAGCAGAAGACTAAGGACTAGGCCATTAAGTCTTTCATGTATTACAAATGTATATGCATAAAAGTTAAATTAAGCATGACTGTCATATAAATCTGGATTTCAGTATTATGCACATATTCCAAGATCATTATGTGGGTATTTGAATCTTCTGTGTATTTCATTTCTTATTTAATCTCCTCTATCCTCTTTTTTTCAAATAAATGAATGAAAGATTTTAATAACATCCGCGAGGCCGAAGCAGCCTATGGTAAAATAGCACGCACCCCAAAATTGGGTGCCAGAACCTTAAACAATTTGAAATTTCTTTAAATCTGCTCTTTGACAGTGAATTTTGAACACTATGTTTGCTGTCCTATCTAGCCTTAAATTGTCCGCTTCTAAAATATCCTCATAGCTGGAATGGATGCCATTGTATGCTGGCACTCCATGATAAAATGTTGCTTTGTCTCCACCACTCTCATGTTGCAAAATAGACATATTCTCTCTTCCCATTCTTCCTTAGGTATCATCCATTTGTCAGTTTCACAATTTCCCATAAGATGAACCTTCTTCCCTTTATATCTCGCAGTGTGAGGGAAAAGTCACACCTTTTCATCATAAATGCACTTTGGCAAGAGACACAACATTTTACCATTAGCTCCCTTGAAAGAGTGCAACTCTTTATTATTTTTGTCCTTTGAAACGGACACAACCTTTCACAATCAGATCTGCACTTCTTATTTAAATCAGACACAACCTTGTCCCTTTTATATCTTCCCATATGAGGGAGAGGTCACACCACTTCATCATGTTTGCCTTTTGGAAAGAGTCACAACCCTTCAAAATTACAACCCTTTCGAAGAGTCACAACCCTTCATAATCGCAACCCTTTTGAATTGTCACAACCCTTTGAAAGAGTTACAACCCTTCATCATTGCTGCCTTTTGAAAGAGTCACTTCTTTATTTTCTTCACATTCATTTCTTCTTCCATTAATCCTTCTTTAACTCCTATGCTCTCCTCTTCTTCCTTCCTCCATATCCCTTTCAAATGAACTCTCCTCCCTCTTATATCTTATTTTGAGGGAGTCACAACTCTTCATTACTTATCTCTTGGCCTTTCATTAAATTTAGTTAAATTATAATATATTTTATTTTATTTTTTATTTATTAATTTTAATTTTTTTTAGATCGGTAACCGCTTTGACTGGAGCTACGAAACTAGTGGGATCACATATGGGGGATCCCATCCCCATGGTTACATCTCAGTGTCTAAGGCATTAGCACCTCTCATGTATGTCTTGTTCAGTAGCATTATACTCTCCTTATATCTCCCTATTTAACCGCGAATTTGTGGTGTTGTGCCCTCCTTATATCTCCCTGTGCGATGACCACCCTTGTCGACAATCCTCCTTATCTCTACACTTGTCAACTACACCCTTATGACTCCCTCAGTGGTTGACTCCTTATGTCTCCCATGGCGTCGATTTCTAACTCCTTATGACTCCCGCAGTGGCAATCCAACACCTTATAACTCCCTCAACTGCCACGTAACCCCTTATCTCTCTATGGGTTTGTCCCCGTCACCACCGTATCCACAGCAAACACGTCCCATCCTCTAATCTGGAGACTATTACGAGTCCCGAGCAGCATCAACACTCCATCGAAGACTCCACCGTGTACACCCAGTTCTCCGTGTTCACACGCAGTTTTTACCTCCGTCGGCAAGGCATTCGTTGGTTTCGAACCAATGACACCCCTATCAACAGGGGCTCGCAACACCGTTGCGCTATGGGGACAACCCCCTTATTAATTTTAATTTTATTATTATTATTTATTATTAAATCCTATTTCAAAAAGGGGACATTACAAGACATAGGAAAGCTATCTAATCTTGTGAAAAGGAAAAAAACCAGCAATAAACATTAAAAAAGTTTCAAAGAATTGCTACGAAAGAAATTATACCCAATTGGTCATGAGGCTGACCATAATATTTAAGTGTCTCTACCATATTCAAGGTAGTGAACAAAGTCTATAAGATCGCAAGACCAGAATTTGAAGACCAGCAATAATGCTTGGCGTGGACTTGGAAGATGATATCCTCGCCAAACACCTTGGTAGATTGCATTCTAGTCTGAGGAAACGAGTCATTAATCCCAAGCCAATAGACTTGAGATGTCCCTACAGAAGCAATGGACATCATGGAGGTGTCCCCCTCTATTGGGGATGTTGGGCAAACACCTCAATTTTCTCAACACAAAAGAAGGCCGCATAGGTCCCCCCAAGATGCCCACCTAGGGCATAAAGTGAACTTTTTTTTAATAAAAACATTTAGTTAAAACTTAAAAACCTAACTCTAACCCTAAAGTGCTAATGGGCCTCAAAGAAACTATAAATGTGCATACCCACCCTCTATACAAACCACCATCAACAATTTGTCATTATATTGAGCCATAGAAAAAAGAAGAGGGGAAGACTCTGATCATTTTCATCAATCACTCAATCGAAGCATTCGTCAAGCCCTCAAAGTAAGACTTCACAAATTCACACTTTGTCTTTGAGTGTTGTTCAATGTTCATGGTTAGATTTTATTGATTTTTTTTCCTTGTCTTTAGTATTGCAATAAGATTCCCAAAATATTTCAATGTTCAAATATTAATAAGCAAAAATATATGTCAAATAATGAATCATACTACTGTTCCATTTTTTTAATCAAATTTTTGAGTTTTAAAAATCATAAAATGATTTTTTTTTTAGATTGTTCTTTTTAGGAATTTAAGAATTTTTTCTAAACGTTGTTTTTAATATTTTAAGATTTTTAAGGTTTATTTGCATTATGATTAACTTGATAATAGGCATAGCTGATTTTCTGATTTCCATTTGATTTTGTTTTTTATTATATAGTAAAACAACAAAACTGACTAGTAGTAAATGCCCACTACAAGTGCTATGGCCAAATGCTGTCTTTTTGGTATGAAACCCAAGTTTTGTTGAGCTAATGCTGCAGTTATGGAGGCTTGAAGGCTCTTAACATTAAGGAATGATCAAATGCCCCAAATGAATATGACATGAGAGTGTAACCATCAATGAGTCTCTTTAATAGGGTATAATGAAGTTAAATGGAACCCACTTGGAGAGAGGAAATCTTCAAAAGGTTTATGGCGGTCATACTTATTTCCTTCATAGTTTGCAGACACATCAAGTACTTGCAAAAATCGCCAAACATGCAAGTTTTCTGATGGGCCAAAACAAGTCAACCAAGCTCACAAGCCAACCTCCATGAGTCTTGCCAAGTACTTGGCCAAGTCTGGGTCAAAATCTCTCCGAGTATCAAGCTCAGATTTCCAGATCCTGAGCTCGGACTCAACCTGCAGAAAATTGTGCGCAAGCAGAGATTAACGTCATAAAGTTTGATAACTATGTTACGAAGACTTTAGCGGATAAATTGGCTACATAATATTGATGTCGTGCCTTTGATATATATCTTGAACGGGGAAGATTTAACACAGAGTACAAACATTTCAAGGTGTGGGAAGGGATCGTGAGAATAAGGGTTTGAAGGTATTTGCAAATGCAAGGATTCATTGTTGTCTGGGAATCCAGAACAGGTAGCTTATAACACATTCTGGAACCATATAACTGGAGACAGAGAACATAAATATATATAATATATTTCCAGAATTAATAAACACATAAGACTCTGGCAAATTTGTATCGATGCTATATTGGTTGTATCAGTTACTAGTTGGGCACATTAAAGGACGAGTATTCTGCTTCTTCTAGTCGGGTTGAAGACAGATTTCATTTGCTTCTCTGACTGGGCAATAGATGGTCTAAAGTTTAGCTATGATGTACGAGCTACCTTGAAGCTGGAAATAAACTACTGCTGAAGCATTTTGCTGAAGCGCCTCCCAACACTAAAGCAAATATACCTTCTGAAACATATCTTACTTCTGAAAGAAACCACGTGGGGCATCTATCTTGCTGCTAGAACTGTATCAACTGCCGGAGGTTGGAGGTTGGGTTTCATGAGCAAAGGTTACTGCTAAGGGAATATTCAATTCCAGATGTTCGTCAAACTCATTCTCTTTTGAGTGATATTGAAAGGGGCTATTTTCTGCTGTTTTTTTTAAAAACTAATTGTATTACATATTTAAGTGTTTCCTTCTGGACAATTGTTGATTATATTGTTGATGAGACACACACATAATGTCCTTGAAGTATTAAAATTCCAATATATGCTATTTCTCTACTCATTTTTCTATCAAATAATCCTATGTTGGAATACCAAATCTGTGGTCAGATAAATGCCTAGCAATAAATTCAAGTCTGGAACTGAATTAAGCAAGACAAAGATATATTCTGGATTTTACAATCCATTAAGGAGAATTAGTAAAAACTTAGTGAAGAATAGTAGGAAATATTACAGTGGTATCAGAGCCAAAGTCCTGCCAGCCTTCGGGTCTTCTATAGTTTGATGCAACCAAGTAACAGAGCGTTAAGATATTATCAGAGAGAATTAAGGAAAACTTGGCAACCCCCGCAAATGTCGAAGGGGAAACAACATCTAGGCTGATTAGTGTTCATCAAAGTTCAACTTCTAGCAGTACATGGCAAGTTGCAGTATGGGAGATAGAAGTGGTAATAACCCACCATGAGATGAGGAAAGAGAGGCTCGAGATATCATGCGAGGCATACAAACAGGGCAGGAACAGGTGCTAATGTATTACAACAGCTTATTGTAGCCATTCAACAGATGAGTGCAGCTCCAAGGAGATCTGAGTATAGTCATAGTGATGGTGGTAGCACAGTTGGCTCCCCACGGGGTGAAAGAGCTCCCACACGCTCTTCTGATAGGCCTTTGATGCCTACTTTTGTTGTTGGTGATGATGAGGAACTGAATAATGTTGAAGCAGAGGTGGCATTTCCTGATAGCATAATGACTATGCATGATGAATGGAGCCTACTATTGGAAAATGTTAGGGCAGATTTAAACTTCATTTGGCATATGGGGCAGCGAGGGGAAAGCATGAGAACCAAGCAAGATAGAAAGCCTAAAACTCAAAACAAGGACCTGAAGCATGCTACAAACAAGTTGTCACTTCCTACATATGATGGTAGCAGTAAGACATCTGCACGAGCTTGGATACATAAGCTGGATACTTTCTTGACAATCGAGCCCATGAAGGAGACAGAAGCAATTAAATTTGCTACTATGCACTTAGACAGAGCAGCCTATGATTGTTGGCATCATGGACTCGTGACTCAGGACCATGGACTGATTAATTCATATGAAGAGTTCAATAATAAGTTAATTGCTCATTTTGATAGGAAGGATATAGAAGTATACTGCAGGGAGTTGACACTGTTGAAACAAAGTGGTTCATTGGATTCTTTTATCAATGAGTTTCACGAAATTTCGGTGATGGCTCCGGATATGTCAGAAAGAAGGAAGGTCATGTTATTTATTGAAGGTTTGAACGATAAGATCAAAGGATTTGTGAAGGTCCTCAAACCCGGCTCTTTACAGGATGCAATTAAAAACGCAATAAATCTAGACACTTCATCCACTTCCTATCAGCGGCCTAAAGGAAATTCCAAAAACTCTAAACCAAATCAAAAGATTGATGATCAGTCTAAGACTATCCCTCCTAAGGTGGATTATGAGACAAGAAATGAGCTAAGGAGGGAGAAAATATGTTTTACTTGTAAAGAACCATGGACTCCTAAACATAGGTGCCTTGGAAAAGGGAAAATACATTACATTGAGGTAGTTACAGAGGATGAGGAAGAGCGGATTAAGGACAACAAATATGAGGACAGCGATAATGAGGAGAGTAATGAGAAGCCCTCAGTGGAAAGAAATGAAAATAGGACTGATCAGCCTAACATCACCATCACTACATTATCAAGAGTACCTTGGTACCATGCCTTTCAATTAAAAGGAGTACTTAAGGGGCAGCCAATAGTCTGTTTGGTAGACACTAGTGCTACATACAACTTGCATTGGTGAACAGTTAGTTGCAAAACATGGATTACAGGTTGAGAAATTCTCAAGTTTTAGGGTGATAGTTGCTAGTAGTGAAACCTTGAGTTGCACTACAAGAGTTCATCATCTTCGTATTCGGTTGAGGGTCTACACATTGACTAATAATTTCTATGTGATCAAGTTAGAACAACTTGATGTTGTTCTAGGCATGCAATGGCTTCAATCTATTGGTAGGTACACATTGGATCATCACAAGATGAAGTTGGAGTTCTTAGAGGATGGGAAGGAGGTAGTGTTAAAGGTTTCATCAGATGGCGAGCCTAGAGTAGTGTCAACACACAAGATGGAAGCTAAGTTCATAGGTACATTTTTATGTCAAGATGAATACATTGCTGCCCATTTGATTGAGAAACCAGAAAATGAGAGTATAAATCAGCAAAAGGCAGTTTTCCAGTTTATTGATAATCTGTTATTTGAAGTAGATGTTGATGTGATATATGATAATCCACTCTTCGAGTTGGATGAAGAGTACCTCTTGAGATGTGGGATTTGTTAATGTTTTGGCCTTTACGGCAAAGATCAACGCATTGGACAAAGTGGCAATAATAATAATTAATATATTGGATATATTATTGATATATTTATTTATGATAAAATCGGTTGGATAATAATAATAAATATAAAAGGTTATATTTATTATTAAGGATTGATTTTAATAATTAAATATGGAGCAAATAATATAAAAGAATATATTATTATTAAGGACCAAGTCGGTCAGTCCTTGAGGGAAAGAGTTATGACTCTTGGAGAGTCATCATTATGTATAAATAAAGAGAGTAGATCTGCTCAAGGAACACACAGAAAACATAATGTGATAAGTACTTGAGCAGAATTACAATAGCATATTCTTAATCATTTTAATCCTCTACATGAGTGATTTATTTCAGATCACTTAGAAGCGAAATTCAAGGTTCGAATTGGAAGAAGAGAAAATCCATAGAGCGAACTAGAGCAGATATTGAAGTGCGAACTATACCAATCTGGAGCAGACCTTGATAGTGAATTAAAGAGCAGATTGGAGGCTACTAAGAGCAGAAAAACTAGGGCAGAATTCAAAGACAATTTAAGCAGCCCTAAAGGTCGAATTAGGGCAGAATTAGAGCACCCTAAAAGGACGAATTAAGGCAGATCAAGAAGGGCGAACTAGGGCAAATTGGAGCAGCCCTAGAAGAGCGAATTGAAGACCTTCAAAAGCTGATTCATAACAGTCATTGAGGACAACATTGAGGGACTAATTTGAAGAATACAAAGTGCAGATTTGAAGTCAACAAAAGGATAAATTTAGACCTTCAAATCCGGGTATTATCTTTCCTTAATTGTGAATATTTATTATATCCTATGTCTTAGCACTTGAAAGACCTCTATAGATTGTATTTTCCTTGCTATAATCTGAAAACATTAACAGGATTCAGATATGGTGTGTAAGTTAGAGTTGTTACCAGTGGATGACAAGAAATGCATTCCTGAAGAAGTTAAAAAATCAGATCATCAGTTTTAGTAATGCTGATACCATTTGTTGCAGCAGGTTTGTAAACTGGTTTTTATTTGATAACAGGCTTCCAAACTGTAGTTTTGACATAGTAGAGCAGTGACATGATGGGTATGAGTTCAATAATTGTGAACATCACTCTTTGCAAATAGAAGGTGGTACTTATCAACTTGATTGCATTGTGAGGAATGCATATCATTTCTCTTTCAGCCCGCAAGTTGATAAATTGAATATGTTTATGATGACCAATAAGAAGAGACTGAATGATTGGTATAAAGAGGGCTATACTTCATCATGGTATGAGATGTACTCTCCTTTGGAAAGAGGAGTTGCAACTTGTAGGATATTCAGTTTGCATTTTTCAGATGGCTGTTATGATGAGATACAAAGATGTAAAACTAAGAATGAGTTGAAGACTTCCAGTGATGGAAGTGATAGTACTCCAAATTGACCTTGGGATCCAGGGATCTTATTGATGAATGAGTTGTATTTGGGTAGATTGTTTCGCAGTGTGGCAAGTTTTGATTCTTAGTTCAATTGTTCCAGAATGTGCAATGGAGGTGTTGGCAAATTTATTTGGGATCCTGGTATAGGTATGCAGATTCATGATTGCTTGAGCACAAGCAATCTCTAAGGAGGGGGGATTGTAATGACCCCTTTTTGGGACATTAGAAATTAATTAAAAAATTAAAAAAATTTAAGTTGTCGAAAGATAATGACAACTTAATTTAATCATTTAATAGAGCAATTAAATTGATTTTTTTATGTCAACCAAAATTATAAATAAAAGTCAGTTCATTTCAAATTAAAAAGACAAAGAAGTGGATCAGTTCATTTCAAATTAAAAAGACAAAGAAGTGGAATGCCAAGAGACAAGCTGATGGAATGCCAAGAGTTTTCTAGAGAATGCTATAAAAGTACGAGGGGATTATTTAGAACAGGTTAAGATTTTATTTTGATTTGAAGAATTTGTTTGATACATTTGCATTAGCTAGATTTCAAGAGACGAAAACCTTATGGAATTTGACGGGATAGTTGGACAAAAACCTAGTTCTTGGGAGTGGATTCGAGACAAAATTCACACTTGTGCTAAATTTGTAAGGTTTACTGTTATTGCTTCAGAAATAGATAAATACTAGGGGGTTTAATATTAATCATTGTCTGAAGTATTTGTGTTGAGTATATCCTGAATATTGTATTCTGAATAATGCATTGGGAAATAAGCTTCTTGTATTCAGGATATTTTTATAATTTGGATTGAGCTTTATCAGATATTATATTCAGAATACTTTACCTGGGTGTTATGCCACAAAATATTAGTGGTTCTCTGTTGTCCCCAATTTTGACATCACAAAATTGGACAACCCTACGGAATTTTCTCATGAATTCGTGGGTGTTCCTCTGAGTTAGATGTTCTGAATGATGCGTAATGAAGGCAATTTGTCATCCCTGAATTGTCTTGAGTTTCATGTCTTGTGAACATCATTTTGGAAGGTTTTCGTCAAGCTTATCACCATATAGCTTGTTAGAACGAGTTTTTCTTCTCTGCCTACAAGCACTTTTTGGTAATCTCTGAGACTTTTCTTTGTTTTTCCTGTTTGTGTGCTTCATTTTTAGTTTGGTTTTTGCCCTAGGATTGTAGGATTTTTAATTCCGCTCGCTTTGAGCTATCTTAGGCCTCAAACAGAGTTGTCTAGCTAAAGTTATTAAGGAATTAAGTTTCTACCGGTGGGGTTTTTCTGCCTAACTACGTATCCTTGTTCTTTAATTAAAATTTCTCATTAAGTGGGCTTTTTATTGGGCAATTACATGGCATAAAAAGTGTCATTTACATGTAAAATGGATTTAGAACCCCATTTTAAAATTTCACATCATTTCAATGAGGTTTATATATGGTTTTTAATCAAATTTCTGATGTAAAGGTGAACTTTTTAAGTCCCATTACATATCTCTCATTAAAACTATAAATTACATGTAAAATTGAATACATTGGTGGGGTTTTTGATTGATATCGCATAAACATATGTTTTACTTGGGAACATCCAAGTTGATTCAAAACCTCCACTTTTAATATGTTCAATTCAAGAGTCTATGATGGCGATTTTTCATCTAAGTGCATATACAAGCTAGATATATACGTATGTGTTTTACATCTAAAAACCCGTTTAAGCTATAAAATTGGCGATTTTTTGATCTAAACCATGTTTTCATATGCATTCAAACATATGCAAAAGGATTATCAAAGCCCGTTATGAATATAAGGGCATGTATATGCACTTATAAAACGTGTTTTCACTCTTTCTATACTGTGTTTCCTCTTTAAGACTGCTTGGGCTGCGATTTTTTTTTGAGTTGCATATGTTTTAAGCCTTTAAAGCATATGTAAGTGGCACTTATAAAACGTGTTTTCAAACATTATGAGTTGTGTTTTCTTTTAAATGTTGGGCGGCAATTTTTATATCATTTACATGCTTCCACAAGCATATTTTGAGCTTGCGCTGAGTCTTAAACAGTCCGTCTAGGGCACGTTTTAAGCAAAAACGAGATTTGATGGTTTGAATACAAGTTTTATTGTATCTTGGATGAAAAAAATGGCGCCTAGGGCACAAAACGGCACTTTCAGCTTGCTTTGCATCTACAAAAAATGTATTCTTCATTCCAAGGCACTGTTTTTGGATGTGATTGCATCTCCATTCGATTTGCAGGTTTGAAACTTTCAATCTTGTTGCTATAATCGTGCATTTTGTTTCTCAATCATCTAAACTTGTCAAGGATTTGTTCTTGACTTGGAAATGCAATGATTTCACAAGAGGAGTTGGTCAAAATTGTTGCCTATTGTTAAGTTTTAGGATAGCTGCAAATGTAATAGCACTCTATGTTGTATGTGTTTTCCAAATGCAGCAATCTCTCTTTCATTTATATTGAGAATGAGGCTAGGAGAGACATGTTCCTTCATGGGACATGTCTATTCATTGTTATCAGATTAATATAATGACAATTGATTATTTAACTACATAAATATATATATATACACATATAATATCTCTGAACCATTATTATATTAATTTCTCCTAATACTATTTTAGATATATATCTATATATATTATATCTCACATAATAAAATATATATATATATTCAATAGTCTCATAGGATTTATCCGATAGAAGCTACAAAACATCAACACTCCCTCTTAGCTAGGGAGGATAAACACGGGATATGATATTACCTCATCGTAATATCAACAATGGCATGTTTAACAATATCTTTGATCAGAAGATATTCACCATTAGATATCATCTCATGATATCAGGAGTAATGGCCACAGAATATCAAGTCACGTGATATTCACCATGTACTCAGAGTAATGGCCTTTGAATATCAAGTCGCATGATATTCACCAAGTACTCAAAAAGTTTATAAGGATGTCATCTCATGATATCGGGAGCATTGACCACAGAATATCAAGTCGCGTGATATTCACCAAGTACTCAAAAAATGTTCATAGGTAATGTGCACGTGTATCTTCAATAATACTTACCATAGGAACATTCATGGTCTGTTTAAGGAACTTAATCCACAATGCAAGATAAAATCTATCGTGATCTGTTTCAGCCATCATAAGATGTCTTTAAGGAACTTAATCCACCATGCAAGATATCATATATCATGATCTGTTTCAGCCATCATAAGATGTCTATCACAATAGAAGGTCATGGTTTGTTTAAGGAACTTAATCCACCATGCAAGATATCATCTATCATGTCTGTTTCAGCCATCATAAGATGTCTATCACAATAGAAGGCCATGGTCTGTTTAAGGAACTAAATCCACCATGCAATATATCATCTATCATGATTTGTTTCAGCCATCATAAGATGTCTATCACAATAGAAGACCATGGTCTGTATAAGGAACTTAATCGACCATGCAAGATATCATCTATCATGATCTGTTTCAGCCATCATAAGATGTCTATCCCAACAGAAGACCATGGTTTGTTTAAGGAACTTAATCGACCATGCAAGATATCATCTATCATTATCTATTTCAGCCATCATAAGATGTCTATCACAATAGAAGATTAAGTTATTGTAAGATCGTCACCTTCCAATAACTTTTACAAATACAAGTGATAATCATTTGGAAGTTGTCACTTCTTCATGATTTGCACAGGGGGCGGGCCCATTAAAAATATAGTCACACACATAACATCCACCATGCCTCAGTGCAGAGGGTGGAAACAAGGGATTTCACCTCGAACTTCTCACAGAGAATAACTCATTGAGCAGATATCAATATGTTGATCTTTTCATCCAAGATTGCTTAAGAAAACCTGTTAGACTCCCTCTGAATCTGATATCAATCTTCTAAGCTCCTTGTCCAAAGTTACCTCTGAAGTGTCAGACTCCCTCTGAATCTGATATCAATCTTCTTTTCCTGCAAGAGAATCCCCGGAAAAGATCAAGGCAAATATCTCTTATAGTACGTATAGAAATACAAATAAAAGAGAGACTACAATGAGCAGATAAAGTAATACTCAAGGATAATAAATACTTATTTGCGCATCAACATCCTTGATACAAGTTGCTCCAATGAGGGTCCATATGCAACAAATCAGAAAACGTCTATAAAGATTGAGTTTTCCAAAGACCCTCGATCACACCTCTCTCCTCTTAACACCCTATTGACTTGGTGTTCCCTCACATTGAACAGTACTTTCATTGTCTAACTATCTAACCCTTTGACAATCCACTCATATCTCTGCAACTTTAAACAAACTACCCTCGACTTAGGGCCAAAAATCTCTACCAAGCCCTACCAAACTCTTCAAGCACTCCTTTGGCTTCTTAACACTCTGCTACAATTCACTTGACCTTATTCTTTGCACTTGGTGTGGAGAAAAGTTTGCAACACAACTTCACTCACTTGATTTCACATAGACCCGTACACGGTCAGTCATAACTTTTGAACCCCACACTTTCTCTCCAATAGCTCCGGTGAGATTCTTCGCAATTTGTTTATCACCAACATATCCAAAATGCAGCAAAATCCAATGATGTATTTGTGAGATATGGTCCCTGTACTGAGACTGTATTTTCTGAGACAGTCACACATTCACCATCAACAAACTACTCTCTTACATTTGCAGTCTGGCTCTAATACCATGTTAAGTTTTAGGATAGCTGCAAATGTAATAGCACTCTATGTTGTATGTGTTTTCCAAATGCAGCAATCTCTCTTTCATTTATATTGAGAATGACGCTAGGAGAGACATGTCACTTCATGGGACATGTCTATTCATTATTATGAGATTAATATAATGACAATTGATTATGTAACTACATATATACACACACACACACACACATAATATCTCTAAATCATTATTATATTAATTTCTCCTAATACTATTTAGACATATATCTATATATATATTATATCTCACATAATAAAATATATATATATTTTTTCAGTAGTCTGATAGGATTTATCCGACAGAAGCTACAAAACATCGACACCTATATAATCCATTCTTGGAGATCTTTTTTCTAAATTCAAAAATCATTTGGATTTGATTCAGATTTTCTCAAGATTGTAGAACTTTTCTTTTGTTCTTCCCAAAAGGAGGTAAGTTCTTTGTTGCATTTTCTAGGGCTTTCTTGTATATATTTTTGCTTGTTCATTTTCATGCAAATTTTCCATTTCATTTTCAGATTTGCATGTTTTTATTTTGTTGTTGGATCCTTCTACTTCCGTTTAAAATTCTCCAAGTTGCATATGCAAGAGCTTCATCTCACTTGCATATGCAGTCGGGATTAAAAACCCTGTTCCAAGTAATAAAAGAACTTCAAGGAAGCTAGTTATTTTTCCAATATGTAAATGCAAATTAAAAGCCCACTTTCAAGCACCTTGCATACCTTTCTCATGTTTTCCTAAGTTTGCAAAGAGACTTAAAATTCCCGTTGGTAGTTTCCCAATGCTTGTCAGTTGACTTGTAGTGGGATATTAAAACCCCGCTTATGAGAAGATACCATGCCACATGTATATATACTCATTATTGATTCATTTCCTCATGAAAGGCTTGTTGCCCATATATACATTGCTACCAGAAAAACCCGTTTTTGGTTTTTCTCTCCATTTAAAGAGTTGATTTCACTCGAAATCAGTTACTCTTTGCTGCTCCAAAGCTTTCAAGTTGTATTCCCCACTTACGCGCTCCCAGATCTGTATCTTTGCATCAAAATAAGCTTTCTATGGATCCATCTTATGAAGATGTACTTACACTTTGGGATTTTCATGTAACAGTTGCTCACACACGCGAGCTTGCCATGTCAGGCGAAGCTACTCCATGCGAAGGAAAAGAAAAGAAAAAGATGAAGTATTAGTATGAAAAAACTCAGAACTCCATTCCTCCTTCGCAAGTTAACTCATACTGTAATGAGATCCGAGATACTGAGCCTGTCCATTTAGATATGCAATATTTTCTAAAAAGGGTTGAAGCAACTGCAACTAATAACATGTGTTAAATCAAGCAGAGTTATATCCACATGGTTTCAACTTTTCCTCTTGCTGTCCTAGAACCGGAATTCATCTCCGCATGTGCCAGGAACTTTGATTATATTTCAGAACTATCAGAGACCAAGACGGAAATACTATCATAAGCCTAGATCCAAATACCATAGATAGAATATTCAGAGTACCACCCACTCCCGTGGTTATAAACATTACAAAAGAAAAGGCCTTTGAGAGATGGAACGAGATAGGCAATACTGCATCAAGTACGTCAATAATCATTGGTTGATCAACAAGAGGCCTAATCTTTCAAGATGGCCAAAGAGTATGCATCGTTCAAAGTTCAAAGAAGAGATCAATGATCTCATTACATTGCTCAACAAGATTGCAGGATTCAAGGAATCTAACATCTTCGAGCCCTGGTGTACAAGTTCATATATGTAATAATCGGGTCCAAACAGAAGATATTTTGGGGAGAGATAATTAGTGACATCTTGTGCTAGCAATTGTCACAGGTTTCCTCAACTTGTGCATTCTATATGAACTCATACATGGTATACATTGCTGCTGCCCTTGGATCATTTTCTGGCTTTCGACCAAGGGAGATAGGACACTTGTGCATGTGTGGGAGTACTATGATCAATTGCCTCTAAGATCAAGTCGGGTGCAATACAAGAGGGTGCAGGATGCATTCTTTGGACATTACATGTGCCTATTTGATAAAGAGCTTCCTAAGAAGCATGTTTCAGATGAAGCATGGAATAAGGTAAACGAGTATGGTTGTCTCTTCCTACAGTTCCCCAACTTCACATACTTAAGAATTGGTTATTTCCAAGGTGAACCATATACCTTGCCATGGTATCCTACCTACAAGATCATTCTAATGGAGTTGGCAAGGCAACTCATGGCGGTACAAACACACCAATCCACATTGCATAGGCCAGGAGTGGGAATTTCTTCACGAAATCCACTCAAGATTGGTGGGTACTCCTTGGACACAATTCCAAAGGCAAAGAACATGGAATTTGAACTCCAGCAGATCACTCTCAAAAGGTTCATGGCAAAGGATTTCTTTTAATTGGAGGGGCCTGAACGATAATATGAGAAGGCAATTTGTACACATGCATCGCCTCGAAGACCTTTGGATTGACTTGCGCACGGAGGTGAACATTCAGAAGTTGGACTACTGCAGATTAACCTTCAAGCAAATAGTTGATTTCAACCTTGCAAAGATCCCTGACGGGGTTGAAGATGATGGAGAGATTCTTGATCCAGATTATGTAAAGCATCATGTGGAAAGTCTACCAATTCTACCACCTTCATGGTCATTGAAGGAAAGTTTGTCCATTTGGGATAGATTTTAGTCTATTCTGGCAAACAAAAATGTCTGGCTAAAGAGAAGGGGTCTTAAAACCATAAATATCAAACCAGGCAAAGGTTTTGATCCTGCTGGTCCAATTCGGTTGAGGTCTGAAATTAGAGCTAAAGGGAAGGATGGTACCTCTACATCTGAGGCTCCAGCTCTATCACTTCTGAAACTCACCATCAAAGGGGGCAAGGCCACAGGCAAGGTTCTTGAGATAAAAGTTGCAGAGCCTGAAAGGATTCTCGTTGGGTCCTGTGATGATAAAATACAAGAACCTAATCTTGAGGAACCTGTTCTTAAGGAGCCTCGCTCCATAGACACATCAGTCATGACAGTGCTCCCGGATTCTGCACCAACGTCAAATGAGTCTCTTGATTCTCTGTTGGATACAGACGTGGATTCATTCTCCACGGTGCATGTTCCTCCAGTGGACCTTGTCAGGATTACACTTGCTTTTCCTATCTCCTCAGTTGCTCCTACATTCACATCGGAGGACAAATATGGCAGTTTTGAGAATGTGTTTGACACATTCTACTTTCTCCTATGTGTCTATTCCATCCTTGACATTATTGGATACTACTACTGCTCAGTTTGAGCAATTCATGACTGAGGTTACACGGAGCAGTCCTACGCCAGTTGCTATTCTGACAGAAGCTCCTCCTATAGTCACTTCGGTTGCACAGTCAGAGGCAGTAACTACGTTGGCAACAACATCAGCATCTGGTTCATCTCTTGTCTCCTTACCTCCATGGTTGAGCTCTATTACACAAAAGAGGAAAAAAGAAGAGATTCCACCTGAGGACTTTGATATCAGACTAGTCAACAAAGCTAAGACCACAAAGAGCAAAAAAGCCAAGATAGTCGTTAAGGTCACAGTAGAAGAGAATGACATCAAATATGTTGAAGTAGTTGAGCCCCTAATTGACAAGCCAACCGAGGAGATGCAATCCACCAACTACAAGTTTTCCGGGGTTGAACTTGGTAAGAAGACATGACTAGGTTGTCAACAAGATGCACAGGATGCAGTTGCCTTGCTCACGCAGAGGAATGACAGGTTGTGGGAGAAGAAGAACAGGTTGAAAGAAGAAAATGCACGTCTTCTTGAGACCAATGAAATAATGAAAAACTCTTCTCAAAGGGTTAATCCTATTTCTACATCTTTTCCTGAGCATACTAAGCGGATGAAACAGAAAGTCAAGGCTATTGATGACTGGTGTAGCCGCATAGAATCACAAGGTGTGCAAGTGATTCGGGATGTTTACCGGATGTTGAAGCATGGAAAGGAGATAATAGCCAAGTTGAATGAGCTTCTTACATCATTCAACTGACAGCTTGGGATTCTTGATGGGGATCTCATTGTTTGGAGGAGCATGACAGAAATTGATTGGGATATTTTGTGCGAGTGTGAGATCATCTCTTCTGCAGGAATATATTATGACTATTTGCATTTGATGGTCAACAAGGAACAAGTTATGCAGGGGCTCGTGGCTGAAATCAACGCGGCAGTGGATCATCTTAATGATCAAGAGCGCATGATTAGTGAGCACTTTCAAGAACTAACATGCAAAGTTATTGCTGAAAATGGTGAATTAATTGAAGAGGAAGATGTTTTGATAGAGTTCACAGGAGTTATTCATCTACAGCTTGAGGCGGATGATTTTGATTTCATCATGATTGTGTGATATCCCTACTTTGAAATCGGATAATCATTAAATAATACGATTTAATAATAAATAATAATTAAACAATAGAATTTTATTATAAAAAGATATAATATATTATTAATGTAATAATTATAAATATTAAATAAATAATAATAATATAGAAATAAATTGTGATAATAAATAATATATAAATTAATAATAATGAAATATAATATATAACATAATATTTATTAAGCCCGAACATATTATATATGACGGGCAGCTACTAGAGAGTCGCGACCATGGCAGGACGCAACACCTTCCCACCCTGTGCGGGTATTTAAAGGAGAAGGAAGACAAAACATTGGGAGGGGGGAGATTATTGTTCATTAAAAAAGAATCATTGGTGTCGTAAATAAAGTAATACACCAACTATTAATATCGACGCTGAAGTTTGGAATAAATACCATTTAGCTTTAGAAACCGATGGGAAGATTACGGGGAGGGCAGACTGGGACAGACTCATCACTGTTGTTCATTGGAAGTACACATCAGCAGAAAAACATACATAGGTCAGCGAATAGGATTGAAGGGAGTTACGCCAAAACACTGGGAAAAGAGGAGTATCAACGCTATGTTGAAGAACGTCACTACGAACTTTCCACCATATTATTCAGCAACCACGATTTTATATGTGCAAAATACACAACATTTGTCATTCATAGCAGAGATATTAGAGAGATGAAGATCAAATAATGACAATTCACAAAGGAGGTCACACAACGATGTCAATCGGAGAGGACATTTGAAACATCGACAACTTCATCCGTATTGTGGAATGAATACAAATAAAAGCATGTCAGCGATATGAGTTTGTTCAAAGACGATTCTCCATAAGAGATTAAGCAGCAACAGAGGGATAGATAATAAGGTCTAGCAATTACAAGGAAGAGTATCATCGTAGAGATAAAAGGCATGGTGAAATTGAGTTACCAACAACATCGATTATGGATTGAGAATTGGGTAGTCATCTATTATAAGTTCGGTCAGGTGAAGACATACAATTTGTAAGTCAATCAAGTATCAAGTAATCGCTCAATCTAGCTTGAGACAAACAATCTCTTGTATATTCAGACTTACCTCTGTTTCATCAGACTTTACTTGCATAATCATTTGGAATATAAAGTCAATCTTGGATGATCAAGGCAACTTTCACTATACAGTAGTTATAGCATCATCAAGGATCATATCAGAATATTGTATCCTTATTAAGGAGATTCAGATATAGCAGTTCATATACATGATCAATATACCAATATCGGGTTTTTAGAGGAAAAAGTCTCTTGTAATGGAAGTTATAAGTAAATAGGTCCAAAATCCTAAGAGATCAATAAAGGGGACATTACAGATTGATACATTGACATGCTACAAAACTTCATTGAATTGTCTGGATAGCAAATTGACAGAGTGTAACCTCGTTATCTCTGAGGGTGCAAACACAATCCGAAAAGTAACTGTCATCGCACAACATACAGGTGAACCGGATTCAACAGTTGTACGTGAGTCTCTGCAGAAGTTCGAGAATTTCATTGTCACTCTTTGAAGGCACTTCTCAAGTGTCTTGGACACTTCTTCTTTCCTCATGCTTTAGGATAGATGTAGTTTTTATGGCAGATTGCATGTAGAGCATGAGCACTTTGTAAATACAGGAAAACATGTACCTATATAATGACTTTATGCAATCAGGTTGCAAGTGCTTTAGGCCTTGCAACGTTGAATGAGTTAAAGTTTGTTATTGAATAAGTCAAGGTGGTTAAGGGTTTCTCCTTTTCTCTCCACCTTTCTCTCTTCTCTTTTCCTATATAAAGAAGTGAGACCCATTGTATTTTTCATCTCTTTTTTATGCAAGGAGACAATGCTAAGATTCTTGTAAGACAATGCTAAGATTCTTGTAGATTGAAAACTTTGTGTTTCAAGTACAAAAAATTCCAAAGTGAATAGAAGAAGCAAGTTATCCCAAACTTTGTGTTGTGGTGCTTGAGATTGTTTCATGTATTCTTATGTTGCATTAATCAATCTATCTTTGATTCACTTATTGGTTTTCCTTTAAAAAATTCTTGAGCGTTCAATTTAGTTTCTTGAAGAGTTTGAGCTTCAAGAACGGAGATTGCTATAGTTGAATAGTGGCTGCAGATTGCTAAGAGCTAAAGACTTTGAGCTTTAGTTTGAAGTATTTTATTTGAAGTTAGAAAGCAATTAGTAAGAGACCTTGTGCCTTGCAAATTGTTTTAGTTAATCATAAATTCGGGTTAATCGCAGGAGACTTTGGGTTCCTGTTGTTATTCCACAAAAGTATTATTAACTATTGTCTTAGGAGTTGTACTTACGTCAACCACCCAGCCACCGGTATTATTGTAGCAATAGATACCTTTTGTTAAGTTGAAAGTTGTAGTTGTGTGTGAATCATTCTTGAAAGAAGAGGAAATGATTAAGAAGAACCACCCTTTTGTTAATTTCAGTTAGGTCTTTGTTGAAGCCACCTACGGTAAGAAGGGAGTCTCCCCTATTGCTAAGAGGAGAGAAAAATCTCATTCAACATTGTCTAAAGTCACAATTTTGTAAGTTGTAGTCATAGTAACTTACAAAAATTTTAGCCAACATTCTCGACATTGGTCTGAAGCAGGCGTCTATATATATTTATATATTGAAGAATAGCTTATCGGCAAATTATACATATTCCTTTATGTTGCCCAAACCCTAATGTTTGGCGTGCCATATCATCTGTGCTATTTCAATATCGAGCAGATATTCGTAAGAAGTCATAAAGTTTGGTAACTATGTTATGAAGACTTTAGCGGATAAATTGGCTACATAATATTGATCGATGCTATATTGGTTGTATCAGTTACTGGATGGGCACATTAAAGGACGGCTATTCTGCTTCTTCTTGCTGGGTTGAAGACAGACTTCCTTTGCTTCTCTGACTGGGCAATAGATGGTGTAAAGTTTAGCTATGATGTACGAGTTAGCTTGAAGCTAGAAATAAACTACTGCCAAAGTATTTTTCTGAAGCGCCTCCCAACACTAAAGCAAATATACCTTCTGAAACATATCTTACTTATGAAAGCGGCCACGTGGGGCATCTACCTTGCCACTAGCACTGTATCAACTGCCGGAGATTGGAGTTTGGGTTTCATGAGCAGAGGCTACTGTTAAGGGAATCTTCAATTCCAGGTGTTCATCAAACTCTTTCTGTTTTGAGTGATATTGAAAAGGGCTATTTTCTGCTGTTGCTTTTGAACAACTATTGTATTACATTTTAAGTATTTCCTTCTGGACAATTGTTGATTATATTGTTGATGAGACAAAACACATAATGTCCTTGAAGTATTAAAATTCCAGTATACACTGTTTCTCTGCTCATATTTTTGTATCAAATATTCCTATGTTTGAATGCCAAATCTGCGGTCTGATAAATGCCTAGCAATAAATTCAAGTCTGGAACTGAATTAAGCATTGTCAAATTAGACAAAGATATATTCTGGATTTTACAATGCCAACTGTTTGACGAAATTCATTAAGGAGGATTAGTAAAAACTTAGTGAAGAATAGTAGGGAATATTACAAAAGAGATGATGAATTTCCTTGAAATTAACTTAAAAGAAATTAACAAGCAAACATGTTCTTGTTCACATTTTTATAATCAGTTCCATTGTTAGCTGCAATTTTTGAGATTGTTTTGGATACTCATTTCCGTTTAGTTCGAAGCCCTTTCTTGTAAGTGCAGTTAGAATTTTCGGAAAATTGAATTTAATACTACACTCACCAAAACAATAGGCAATTTTGTTGGTTTTGTACACTACACAAGGTGACTTATCAAAGTATGTTAAAAAATTTAATACCAAAAAGTAGAATGACCCCATTTTTCTCTCCCGAAAGCTGTATATTTAATAGAATATAAGTGACATTCAAAACACAAGTGTAGAATCTAGCATAAAAACTTTACACTTACCAGTATCTTATGGCACCGATGTTGATGAATTGATCCCCAAATGAAAATAATAGTACCAGTCCACTGCCACCATCCCAGTTTCAAAAGAGAAATTGCATATTCTAACACTTTGAACTCTATGTCTTCTATGTGAGCTCCTTTTCGAAATAGTGAGTTGATTGATTGGGTGATGACATAAGAGAACACCTCTGGGTAACACAAACTGCACACTGATAAGGGTGCTGCAATGTAGAAACTGCAAAAAATGCAAAACATCATCATCACTATCATCATGCATGCCTTAAAAGAGTTAAAACTACTGTTCTTTGTCCACAATAAGCACTAAAACTTAGATAGGATTTAGCTAATTCAAACAAATTAACCAACTTCAATAAACCAAAATTGATGAAACTATGCATGTTACATTGTTGAAAAAAAGTTCTATTTAAGAACTCAAAAGCTTAAAGCAAACACATGCCAGATTGTTCAATGGCTTCAACATTTTGAATTAAAACCCCAAAATTAATGCAGCTATTAAGCTTTTTACAATGATAGCTATGCTTTATTAACTCAACAGTTACAAAAATAAATATATTCTGGCTAGGTTTGTACTGATCCTTGGATACATAGGTAAAAATAAATATTTTTAGCAATCTAGGTTTCATGACAATGCTCCTTCTCACCTCTTTAAAAAGTTCTGATGCATTTCATAAGTGTCTAGAGAAGCTGTGTTTAAATTTTCAGTTTTAACACAAGCTGTGTAACTTTGATTAATTGGTGCTATAATCTGCAACGGTAATAATAACCTATCCTTCTAGCGTATGCTTAGTCTCCTGCCTTTCCAAATACTGGATGAGATGTTTGTTCAGCTCCTTTTTGTTATTTGTCAAACTGTCCTCTTTAATGTCATAACTTATCATCTAATAACTTTGACATCATAACTTTTGGCAATTAATTATAGATGTGCCTATAAATGTGTGATTGGGAATTATCTCTATACATGATAAATTTGAAATCTTAAATTATTGGGTGCAATTAATGATTTGGATTAATTGATAAATCTAATTGATGCTGTTGTCATCTACTTATGAATTGTAAACAACTAACTGCTGTTTTTTTGTGTGAGTGGTATGCAGGATGTCACTCCTCGCAAAGGCCATGACCTGAGGGAGAGTATCTTCAGATAGAGGACAGAAAACTTGGAAAAGACAACTTGAGAGAGATGTATCACTACACACTCCATGCCACTGATCCATCAATTGCTGCATGGAAAACCACATTTTAATTGAATGATATGCATCATTTTCTAATGTTGTCTTTGTTAACAGCATAGAGTATTGAATACAATAACAATCTCCTTTGTCGATATATGATCGCTTGATAGACATATTATTTCATATTTGCATATGGCACACTTTTCGACATTGCTTGGTTGTTTGATTTTGGTCATTGATGACTGCATTAGCATGTAGCATAGATGAGTTTTAAATGTATCTTTAGTGTCTTAGGATAGCATGGCATATAAACAAGGTGGTAAGACTTTGTAGTGTGGATGTACTTGTCTTTTTTATAAAGTGAAATTTCTAATGAATGAACATTATAAAAATACTGACCTGTTTAGAAGGTCACCTCCAAAGTCAACCCAACACACTGCACAAGTAGTCATGGCATTATTATTTTAATAAATTACTTTCTACGAGTTAAGGATGTGAAATCCCTAACAAATCACTAACCCTCCTAACTAAAGCTCGGAACATTATGCTCATTGATGTCTTGACAGTAACTCTTGTTTCACCAGGCAGCTTGGAAGCCTGAGTTTATGGCAGTATGCTTGAAATTGTGTAGTGTTCCGGGGGTAAAAAGTGGGGAATCCCAACCACATCTTAACCTCACTATGCTTAACTCCTTGAAATGTTTCAGTATGAAAAGCCTAGAATAAAGGCTCGTGAAAGAAATATAATAGGAAGAGGCATTGCAAAGTTTTTAATCTACTGGAGCTTGAAGCTATTATGGTTTTCCTTCCACTTTTCCAAGAGGGTTCTGTTAAGTCCTTTAAAGGTCTAGTCTCCAGGACAGTGGACATGAACACACAAGTTGGTATCGTTTGGTAGAGAAGTGAGATAGGCTCCTCAAAGAGCTCAGCTTGTCCTCAACAATCCAAAAGATCTTAAAATGCAGGCATGTCTCAGTTCTGTCCTTGCATGTTTCAGCTACTTGAATTAAACCTGATTTTTGAGTTCACAACTTCAAAAGCCCTCTGTAAATATGATGCCTTGTACAGGATTCTTCTTCTTACATTTGATATGTTAGAAGCAGAATGATTCAAGAATATAGTCCCTGGCTCTAGTTCTTAAATTTGAAGGATAGGAGTTGTTCTAAGGAGTTTCGATCATGACAGCATGTGAGTTGAACCCTTTAGGGATTCAGCTGTATGCATAACACTGAACCATTGTTTTGCCTTAACCAATAGGTACACTGGGTGCCTACACTTAATTCCAAAAGAATATGGGTTAAGTTTATAGTCTCTCTTATTTGATAGAGCCCTAAGAGTTGTAATGGGATCAACAATTTAATGTCATGAGCTTATAAAGATAATAGCTGTTATTTTGCTTATGAATAGCAGTTGTTGGGTGGTTTTAACGTCTTTATTCTTATGACAGACCTGTAAACCTTCTGAGATTATGCTTAACACAAGAAGTCAAATATAGTATTTAGTTTGATGATCCCATCATCAATATATGTCTATAAGACCTTAAGTGTATAGTATTTTATTCCAAATGGGCTATACATATAAGTGATGATCTCATCATTGCCGTCAATTGATTTCAAAGATGCATTTATTTTATCTATTTAGAGCTTGGAAAGGTTTTATAAATCCCTGTCACTGCCATGTCAGGTGATTCAGTCATGGAAATTAACTTATGCTTTGCTCCGGTATATCTGATTTTGACTGTTGTAATTATGTTCTACAAGGAATAGATGGCTCAATAATATTATGTTATAGGAAACTCCAACTGTTACTTTCTTGTTCTCTCAATTAGAACCCATAAGGCCTGTGGATTTTTACCTGTCTGAAAATCTTAGCGTCCTGACTGATTGTCATTATCCAACAAAGACCCTCATCAAGAGGTCAGTGCTTTTTGAGACAACAAAATCTGTTGATTTCTATGGTTTATAAAGTTAGTTGAACTGCAAAGTTTGGTTTGTTCTCAGTTGTCCTATCCTGGAAATTGTTAACATGTACCATTATTGGAAATAAGCCACAGCTGGACCAACAAGGAACCAGCCACAGAGGGGCCAGTAGCTCAGTTGTATTGAAGCCAAAAGGTTTTCGTTTATATTGGGCATTAGAGTTCTTGTATTACAATTTTTGTATTTTGGGTTTCTAGCATGGCTGGAACAGAGGTTAAAAGGTCGCAGCAGCACCAATCTTTGATGAAAAAAAACTATGATGTATAGTGAAAGAAAATGAAAATCATTTTGGTAGCTAATGACTTGTGGGATCTAGTTGTGAATGGCTTCACAGAGGTACTAGTCCCAGCTACATATGCAGCCCTAACAATGCCCAAAACATCCAACTAAAAGAGATCAGGAGAAAGGATGCAAAAGCCTTGAGCATTATTGAAATTTGAAGCAACAATGGTAAAGGCCATTTTCCCCAGAATAGCATCAACTAACTACTCAAAGGAGGCATGGGAAACTTTCAAAACTCTTACAAAGAGACTGACAAGTGACAAGATAAAGTTAGTCAAATTACAGTTGCTTAAAAGAGAGATTGAAACTCTTCAAATGAAAGATGATGAATTCATTTCAGACTTCTATATAGGATTTCCCTCTTTGATATATTAGTTAAGGATTGATGGGGGAGCTATGAAAGAGCAGATGATTGTTGAGAAGATCCTTAGAAGTCTACCCATAAGTTTTGACCCAACAGTCATTGTAATTGCTGCGCTCACTCAGCTCGACCTTGAAACTCAACATTTCGACATGCCATACGTAGGATTGCCCTACCTACTTTTGTTAGGGTGGGTGGGATGGAGAAAGAATGCACACCTCCGTTACTCTTTTGGAGGCATCCGTCTTGAGATAAAATGCAAGTTGTTAAGCATAGTCCAAGCGAATCCACAACTGCCCTACTATTTGAATGGGCGAATTGATTGCCCGTCTCCCCCCACCCTGCTGCCCCAACCTCCTACGGGGGTACAGAAGTTGTAACATGAAAAGACCAGGCTCCCTAGTAGGATGTTTAACCGGACCGGATAAAATGCGAGTTGTTGAGGCAGGCGGGGATACGCTTACGAATTTGGGGAAAAGGCACTGGAACACACGCAGGGGTAAGGCAGCTTGTTTAGGTCGGGTGACAGAGGTCACTAACATTTGAACCCACTGATCCCTCCCTAAAATTCTATGGGGGCCGCCGCCTAATAATGTGATGGACTGGGTATAGGATAGGCTAAGGACCTCTCAAAGATATTTACAGCTTAGAATTAATGACAAGGGACATGCTACTAAGATCTTGAAGACTCCAAAAGCAACTACATCACTCGTATCCATGGGCAAATCCATTCAACAAGGAAAATCTCTTGCTTGGTAAGTTAAGTAAGAATTATTTGGTTTGATCTTCTTAAACTCAATTGAAGGTATTTTGCTTGATTTAGAACGAGGGTTTAATATTGTTTTAATCTCTTTGCATTTTGTTCTAAATCGAGCATTATACTCTTGTGTCTTATGAAATTACAGAAATTGGGAACCTCAAGATGAGCTAATGAATTTCTAAAACCTTAAACATGGTTGAAACATACAGTATGTAATAGACAGAATGTTTATTAAATGCTTGGCTGAATACATGATTTATGCATTCATGCTCCCTATTCATGGTGTTATTTTGTTCCACATGACTGCTTTTGTTCTTCATGTTATTTGTGCTGGCACAAACATACTTCTCTCTTACTCTATCAAATCTCCTTATTTGCTTCCCTAAAGAAGGGTGGGACCATTCCCAAGAAAGAAAGATGTGCAGGAGTTCACTAAGGCTCATTGAGTGGCCTGTAAATCTCTCCAATGGTACTCTCTCCTCTCTCTTCTACTTCTCACAACATTGTTGGACCAATTGAACACATACAATCCAAACTAATATTCTTTAAAGCAGCCTTGTATTTATTGTAACATTATCAGAAGGATGGTTGTACTTCAATCATAAGTTGTAATTATGTGTATACCATTATGATACTGATACACAATACACCCAAGAAATTAATACATGAAATGTTCTATGTATGACATGATTTGATGCTATTTAGTTCCATTACAGCAACTTTCATTACAATTTGGATTGTGTCCCTTTAAAGGTGATGGTGTTGATACTTAATGGGTTTGTTGATTTGCAGTAGTAATATAATATTAATTGTCCTAATTATTGCATGCTCCTTGTGATTATCTAGTGTTAGTTATTATATGGATATGTCCCTGTTGTTTAATTGATCCTTTGCAATGCAAATACAAAATGAGAATATCAATGAACAGATTTCCAATTTTATTAAATGATAATAGTTAAGTAGAATCAAAATTCTTATAGTAAGCTGTGGATAGGACCTGGGGAATACTAATGAACTTGTTCCTGTCTCTATCAGAAAGCTGTTTACGTTTAACCAAAAAAGGATAGGTACATTACTACAATATCAATCTCTAACAAAGAGGGGCTCTTACTCTTTAGACCCAAAAACCTCCTATGATCCGTTTCATAAGTTTTTATTTTCTTTTCTTTGTTTTTCTTTAGTTAATTGTTTAAAAAACTGTTTCTCTATGTTCTCCATCCATTCATCGCTTTGCCTTTCCAACTACCATGGAACCTATTTTCTGCTGAATATCCCTTGTTGACGCTTCATCTGTTAAAGCCTTACCACTTGGTCATATTAAAATTATTACTGTTAAATGTTGAATAAACTTAGATTTCTGGCAAATATGGAATCTTAAAGGCAAAAAATCATAATCTAATTCCTACTGCCAAGTTCCCACTTACATGAAAAGTTTTATTGTTGTTGAAGACGTTTGGAGAGATCCAGTTTCACACAAATCCATGCACAGGTGGCTAGAGATTTTTTTTCTCTCTGACATCATCTATGCCGACAAGCTTTGCAACAAAATCTCTAATATTGTCAAAAATTTGCAACATTCCACAACTATGATGTGATACAAATAAGTTAACGCACCATAGGTGATTTTATTCATCATTTTCTTACCTAAACCAAACTTTGAAGTCTACAACCATTCTTTCATTAACCAAGTACTGACACTTAATCTATGAATTAACAGTAGTGACACAAATCTTAAATAAGCACTTAAAATGTTGAGCACTTTGGATTCAATGATTAAATTGAAATTTCCCCAGGCACACAACCTACTTTCCAGCAAAGATAGCTCTTTGGGGGCTAATGTCAAGGAGTCGTTACCTCCTTGATCCCTAGGCAAGAAGCAAAAATCCTAAGCCCCAAGGAAGATACCGTGGAGTCCATTTTTTCCCTGGAGAAAACTTCCAGGCACCTTTTCTAACATTGTAAAGATGCATAAGGAAAATAAAATTAGTGGTAGATGTGTCCTACTGAAAAACAATAATAACCTTCCTAGCATATGGGAGATCAAGGCTACTTCAATTTTATTTTTAATTTCAAACATAGCCCTTACCCATTTCCACTGATCAGCAATTGATAACCGAATACCAAAAGGAATGCCTAGAAAATGGATGTTTTCCCTCACTATTTTACGCCACCTTTGATTCAGACAATTAGGAGGCTCATCTTGGCCAGTAAGATAAATGGAGAATTTCCCTCGCCACTGTTTGGCAGTTTCTGCAAGCATATCTAAGCAAAAAAATACCCTCCAAAGGTTGCTGAGTCAGCCTTAAAGTGAAGGCTCAGTCACCTGCAAATATTAAGTAATTGGATTCACCGGTAGAAGAAAGACACCACTAATTCTCCCTTGCAATCTAGTTCCATCTGACAAATAACCAAGCACATCTACTGCAATCAGTGTCGTGGACCCCAAGGCAAGGTACTATTAGAATTAAGTAGCATAGAATGTAAACTGTGATGCCCAAAGTAGGAACACAAACAAGCTACTATTTGAACCAAGTGATAAGAATGTAAGTTTCATCAACAAAATAAGTGACTCTCTTATTGAACAGTCAGTGTGGCATTCTTTATTTCTCCAATTGTATGGCTTGGACAACATATCCAAATGCACCATTTAAGTTTCATATGCCCCAATTCATATAGGGATGTTACATTGCTTGATCTATTTCTATCTCTACATTTTTTCATGGTCGTATTGTCAACAGAATTCCAAGCAGTGTTCCATATAGGTACAGGAGGCCCATTTGTTCCTACTCCGTTTACAGAATGCTGAAGTTGTTCACAAAGGAATGTCTTTTTAAAAGGTAAATGCTGATACTGCATAAAATAGACAGAGTCGAGCCAAAAGTAAATTCTTGAGAAGAAATTTTGGCAAAAACTCTCCTTTTTTCTAGAATAATGTTTTGTCATTTTTGTTTTGAGCCTCAAGGATGTTATCAAACTATTAATCTGTCTAGAAATGAAAGGGAATGGAAAAGTTGGGTTATAGTGAGATCTTTGGCAGATGATCTACATAATGTGAAACATTGCAAGCACCAATGGTCTCTATTCAAGGGTCAATTTGATTGTAAATGCATTCAAGAGTAAAGCATCACTGGCTTTACACCCTAATAGTTTGTGCATGATAAGGTCCAGTCGATGTACTTCTTACTAAAGGTTTAAAGCCGAGATAAAAAAATAGCGAGCTCCGATTAGTACAGGCAAAGCCAATTTTCATTGTGAACACCAGGGATCCACTGTCTGAGTTTGCGTGTATGTGTGTGTCAACAGGTTTGTCAAAACTGTTTAATACTAATTTCTAAATGTAATAAGCTGAAAGTTGGACCGAACCTCATAACTATTACATCCGAAGACTTGGGACTATGAATACGAATCATGAGTATTGAATACAATGCCCAAATAGATAGGCAAACCCTTATGCCAAGTACGCACAAAGGGAAACCATTTAGATTTTGACAATTTGCGGGGCTGAGTTGATTTCTCCTGAGATTAGATATAATAGTTTCTGCCTCTACAGACTAAAGAGTATACTGGTAGACTTTGTCCACAGCTCGACCTTGAAGGGAGGTGGGGGGTGCGGGGCATTCTAATAAGTGTATTTTACCATTTAATTCATCAACCTTGGCAGCTCAAAATCAAAACTGATTTCAAACTTTAGGTGTACGCCTCTGATGCTTCATACAAACAATAACCTTCAGCCCCCATGGTCATTATCTGATAAATGGGAATAGGCTCGTGAGCATTTACAACATTAGATCACAATTATTGCATTCAGACTACAGTTTGGCCTGACTTCGTAATTTAAATTTCAATGAGTAAACGAGACTTACACCATTCCAGTGAGATACCCCAAAATGTGCATCCGAGCAGAAAGGCTGTAATTAAACACATACACCGTCTCATACAACCGTCGAACCACTTGCGCTTCTATCAGTAGCAGCGCCAAGACGGTTTTCCATGCCTGCTTACTGTACTCTGCCAGGATGTAAGGGGATTTTGCAGATGACAGCGCGTCGACGCCTCCTGCTATATAGCTTGCAACACTGAAGTAACTCAGAGAGTCTGACGAATGAGTTACAGTGGTACAGTAGGCAAAGTATGACATGCAAATCAAGAGAAACGTGGTCCACATCACGCTCACCAAGTAAAAATGCAGGAAGTAGCTCTGCGGGACACTCCATCTCTACATCACACAAATACATATGATTCAATAAAAGTGCTAGTGGATATTAGGTATAGCTTTTCCAATGGAAGGTACAGGTGCGCATTGTTTTGACTATAGAGAGAGGAATTTTGGGTGTAATCTACTCACAGTTTTCGCATTGTTCATGAGCTTGCCTCTGCTTGCGGCAACAAGGATGAACCTGTAGAGTGAACCCACATGGCGATGAAGAATCGAGGCAATGACAATTGGAGTGATGCCCCCAACCCAGACAATCCTTAACAAGATTTGTAAGTGTTGGAGCAGCCACCAAGCTGCCAATGTTATCATTTTCATTCTCCTCACATGAATAGAACCACCATGTCTGTCTTCTCATTGTTAAATTCCAGATATTTTGGCATCTCCGGCAACCCAAACTTGGAGCAAAGAATATGGTATTTTTTTGTGAATGTGCCTTCGACGAAGAGGAAGCTAAATGGACCTGTTTTAAGAGGGAGAACCCACGGTCACAGCAACAATTTTGAACATTCGTTTCTTGTTACAAAATGTAGTCTGAGCATGCAGGTTTTCTATTAACTCGTAATCTAAGCGGAAAATAAGCATTTCCTTGAATGGTATATAAGTTCAAGTTGTATGTATATTATTAGTTCTGCCGTAGGGAGGATACTTTAGCATTCAATGTAATGCTATTGTTTGTATTAGTTGTCCAATTATAACATTGTATTTTTCAACAATTTTTTGTATTGGTATAGTTTTAATATATTTTAAATTTTCTATATTATAATAGAAATTATTTATCTCTAATTTTATTGGTTGAATGTGACTACATTAGTATGTGAGAGGCTTTTTTAAGAGATATTTTCATTTTAGTTGTCCAATCATAACATTTTATTTTTTGACAATTTTTTACATTTGTATAGTTCTAATATATTTTGAATAATCTATTATTGATTTTTTTGCTACTATTGTTTATAATATGTTTATTGCAACTAATTAATTATATTATATATTAATATTAACTTAATAGTATAATATTAATATTATTTATTATATATTATATTAATATAATATATTATTAGATTCATAACAGTACACAAAAAATACCAAAATAATGTTAATTTAAATATTATTAATTACTTGAATATGATACTGTAATAGAAATCTTCATTTAATATTTACTATTTAATATTTAATGTTCATCTATAATTAATGATTATATTTACTATTTAATATTTAATATTCATCAAGCCAAATATCGTAAGGCTTAATCTTTAGGACTTAGGCAGGAACTAGACGCTATGTGTCCTTGTTATATAGTATAGATGTTTTAAATTATATTATTATATAGTATAGATGTTTTAAATACATTTATATCTACTAGCAATCGCACCTTAGTGTGCAATAGGAACGCCGTAGAGTTATGGAAAGGTCATTTAAGTATTTGTCCCTTTGTTTGTCACTTCCTCTCATCCTCTCTAAATCTCTATATACCATCTCTATATCTATTAAATGAA
>MU225997.1:756267-774952 GCA_018584345.1 Thuja plicata
ACACACGCTTTGCAATTATCAACATCTCGACGCTTCTCAAGTCATAGACGCTGCCCAGCCAATACTGAGCATCAAGAACAGCGTTATTGAAGGAGTAGAGAGAAACAATAGAAGCTTCAAGCTTCGGGGGGTTTGCATTCATTTGTCTTCCTTTTCATTGTTTGTACATTTTATTGCTCGCGTTTCGATCATTTCGTTTAGTAGTTATTGCTTAATAGATTTGCATGCACATGTGAACCTTGGCTACTAACCCCTGCCCTTGGAAAGCTGTGGGAAACCGGAGAGAGAGGCGTACAGTTATATACACGATCCTTTAATCACATTCTACTACATATCTATAGTAAGTATTTCTACGACATTTTTCTTCGAATTTTCTACATTTGCTTATAATTTTTTTATATTTATTTTCTCTTCGTGCTCTCTCTAACACTTTATTGAAGTTTAAATTGTTGATTGTAAAAAAAAATTAAACTTTTAAAATTGGAAACTTCAATGGAGCCCTAGAGGCAAGATTTTTTTTTTTAATGAAGATAAAATCATTTCACAAAGCAAGGCACAAAAAATACTGTTTGTAGGAGAAAGGGTTGTTGTTGACAAGATGATACTATGGGTTTAATTCCACATGGATGAAGTTGTGTTGCTCAATTGGGTTACAAAAGTTGCCAAGGAAGTAAGGGTTTAATGAACTAACCAATTTTGTTTAAAACAAGCCACATAAAGATGAGGTAAGGTGGTTTGAATAAAAAATATAATTATGTTGTAGAAAACTTAAGTGTTAGCTAAATTTTTTTAGAATAATATCAAAAGAATAGGGTTTGCCAAAGCAATTATGGGAGTCAGAGAAGAGAAGGATGTGAATAGGAAGTTTTGAGGAAACGGTGGTCATAGTAATAAAGAGTAAAAGACATTGAAACAAAGTACATTTTTTTATGAAGATGATGAAGAAGAAGGGGGAGGCTATCTTAATCTATAGAAGTGGAAGAATAGAAAAGATTGTATGTTATCTTTTCTCCTTAATTGGCTTTGATGTTGTCTTTTTCATGATTAAAAACTCATCCTATTATACAATTACACAACTATATCATGTAGTAGAACAATCCCTTAGCAACATTAGTTCATGGAAGTAAGTCATTGATACACAAATTAGATATCTCCCATTTGGTTCTTAACAAAGAGAAGAAACTCTTATCTTAGCTAGAATGTGGATACAAAGTTGAACTTCATGCCAAGTGCATATTTAATTCAAGTCTTTGTTCTTTGGATTCTCAAATATAAGGATAGTTTAACAAGTACTTGAATAATTATCTAGTTATCCAATACAAATAGCATTCACCATGCAATTCAATAGATGGTTCCCCAATTTTGAGAGGATGGTCAATTTCAATATGATTTTACATAGCACTTCACATTGCCTGGTAATCATGGTGAAAACATTAACATTTTCTAAATCATAATTCAAATTCAAGTGCTCTGACACTCACTACCAATTTACAATTCAATAATTCAAAATGCTCTCAATGGGAATCACAAATAAAAAAGAATTGTAAGGAAGAAAAAACATTTTGGAAATATGGATGAGTGCTCATTGGGATGATCAAACAAGGTAAGAAACATTACATCCCCAATTTCATCTTTCATCCATTACATTAAGAAAGGGGAAAGTACCCACTAGGTGAAGATGGACTTAAGCATTGAACAAGTGTTTTTCTCTCTTCCACTATGTGTAGAATTGATTGAATTAATTTGTAATGAGTAAATGAAGCAAGTAGGATGCAATAGGATGCAAGGGGGAAAAATTTTAGTATACAAAGAATAAACAAATTGATATGGCAATTCTAAGATCATATCTTAGAAGAAAATAAAGTCATTAACTTGCACCAGAAGTTTCAACCAATTCTTCCTGTCAGGGACAACCTCGAAAGATAGGAGTGATTGGACTTGCCCTTGTATTCTAGAGTCACACTTGTTTTTCTAAAATTTGATGTTGAGACTTATGATAAAATACAAACTATTATACCTTCCCAAATCTAAATTTGAAGCTCTGTTACCTGTCGCCTACACGTAGAAAACATAGAACTTGTTGGGAGAAAGGATTTTGCCTTAGTCAACCCCCTATATAGGAATCAACCTTGAAATTGAAATATAAATGCATAAAGGAAAAAATATCTTGTTGGTAGCAGAGGCATGACAAGATGTTATACGTTCACAAATGTTGGATGGCTCATGAAGATGCTTAAAAATTTATCTTTATGCAGTCTTGACCTTGGATCTAGGATAGGAAGAATATGAATGTCTTCACACATGCTAGCATCCATATATTACTCCATATCTTCCATCATTTCTTCTTTAATTGACTTGATTTCTCTTTGGATTACTTGATTTTCTCAGATTATTGAATGAATTCACCTTATAATGTATGGAAATGAGATGCATGTGATATGGATCTTAAAATGAGGGAGGTAGCTATGTATTTATACCTCATTGAGCCATTTTGGGGCTCAAAAGTTGAATGAGGCCAACTTAAGATATAAAATCATGCTCAAAATTAGAACACTAATCACCAATTCAAATTCAGGCCCAAGTTAGCATGACGAGGGTGACATTCAATGACAGGGTTGTAAAATTTATGACACACTCATCTCGGGGCACCTAAGGCAAAAATGGTTCAAATTTTAATTGGGTTTAAATTTTGATATGAGGATTCCAAAAATGTGTGCCAAATTGAAGTCTAATCAATAATAATAGGAATGGAAACATTGTACACTAAAATAAGGCCTAATTAAGGACCAAAATTCTAAGTGCTTATAAGTAGGATGCTATATTTAGCCCCCACTTTAGTGAAACTGTGAACTTGCTTCATACTCATTTTAAAGTAGATCAAAGCATAGGAAAGAGATCTCATCAAGGTGAAAGAGATAAGGAAAACACCAACCCCCCAAGTGACCTTGGTCTTCATCAATCTTAACACTAATAACATTATATAATACGAGGCTTTGGTCATAATGCTCCGCCTAGCTATCAGGTGGAAGATTACTAGCTTACTCATCTTTGAAACTTTCTAGCTTGTCATAAAATAGGTCAATGATGACTACCAAACCAAGGATGATAAATTTCTCCCATACTGACACATGGTTGAAAAGATCTAAGAAGGCACTTTGTATAAATTCAGCTCTAGAAAATCTAGAGAAAACAATAAAGTCATTGATACAATGAATAGTATTGGGTCCTTAATTGTAATGCCTAAAAATAGTCACAAATGTGAGTTTCTTATTGAGCACCTTATGGTCGTTGCTTATGATATGCCATAATATGAAATGGTGTGTGACATTGTTGGTCCTGATTCACCCTGGTATCAAGAAGTCTATGCATATGTTCATGATGAAACTATACCACCTCATCTTACCCCCAACCAACACAATGCCTTCATTTTCCACACATATCGTTACACTCTCCTAGGTGATACCCTTTACTGAAAACACTTTGATGGAACCCTCCTTAGGTGTCTAGGATCAAAAGAAATGCAAGTGATATTGTAAGAGGTTCACCAAGGAATTTGTGGTGCACATTCTAGTGTTCTCACTCTTGTAAATAAGTTCTTTCACATGGGTTATTATTGGCCTACTATGGAACATGATGTTTATCACTTTGTGAAGAAATATGTACCCTGTCAAAGCACGGTGATTTGATACATGAACCCTCTCAATCCCTGCATCCTATCATTACACTCTAGCCCTTTTCATAGTGGGGGCTCGATCTCATAGGACAAATACATCCCACCTCATCCAATGGGCATAAATACATCATTACCGCTACCAAATATTTTACCAAATGGTTTGAAGTCATTCCTTTGACCTACACTACTGACATATAGATCCCCAAATGTATATTGAATTACCTCATTTATCATTATGGAATTCCTCAAAGTATACTAATTAACAATGGTATGCCTTTTAAGAACAAGGATGTAAAGGATTTGTGTCAAAATTTTGGTATTAAACAACACTTTTCCTCCATCTATTACCCCCAATGGAAAAATCAAGTTGAGGCTACAATTAAAATGATTATCAAAATTCTTAAAAAGATAGCTAGTGAAGTTGGTCATGACTACCACTTGTAGTTAAATCCCACCTCTCGTACTTCCATCTACATGCCCACTAGTGCCACACCATATTCCCTCATCTTTGCATCTGAAGTCATCCTTCCCGTTGAGATCGAGCTTCCATCCCTTATGGTTTCCTAACAGAACTTATTGCTAGATAAAGAGTATCAAGTTGTGTGATTGTAAGAACTTCAACGCCGTGATGAGAGGTGCCTCAATGCCTTAAATCATTTACGTGTGTATCAAAATCACCCACACCTACAATTTAACATGAAGATCAAGCCCTATAAATTTGAAGTAGGTGACATTGTTTTGATGCAAAATCAAAAGAACCTCCAAAATCGTGATAAGGAAAATTTGAGCCCAATTGGTTGGGACCTTATGTCATCACTGCCAAGTTTGGGTCTGGGGCATATAAGGTTTCCATACTAGAAGAAGACCCTCTCCTTGACCCCATCAACATTATGCATCTTGAGCGCTTCTACATGTAACTCGTTAGGGAATCCCATTAATTAAACCAAAAAAAAATCATTCATCAATGAAAACCACTTCGTTGGCACTATGGATAAGTACCATGGTGAAAACATGTGCCAGACACCACATGTAGTGTCTAGATCCATCATCTATATGGTCATTTTTTTTCACTTACCCTCTTCCACTTTGACTATGGCCTACACATTACACCTATGTACTCCATTACCAATTTTCACGTATACCTTCCATCTTTCCATATATGTGTAGGGATTTTACCTTTCCCTCTGTCATTCACCTCCTATATTCTAGCCATACATCTAGTTTTCCTTTCACCATTGTACATCCAATGATGAGGTTGAATCTCCCTATGTTTAGAATAAGGATATATCCCTCTTATCCTAGTACATTGAGCTTACTCCCATTAAACTAAGATTAATCTTGTTACTTTGAGCTTTGAATTGTACATCACAAAAATTTCGTCTACATGGTCTTACATCAAAATTAAATCCTGAGACTTGGTTGCGCAGTTTTTATTCATTCCACAATTATTGCTTATCTTATTATGTTCTTATCAATATCATCAACCCTTTCCCTTTGGGATACATTCTTCCCAAGCATAGCAATCATCACTACTCAATCATCTTAAGATCCTATTTGATGCAAGAAGAGTAGGCAGTGGGGCTAAAGGCACTCACAAATACCAAACCATCTTGCAGATACACAACACGGAAGAAACACTAACAGAAGGAGAGAAGAAACAATAGATAATTTCATACATTGATCAAACTCAATACATGTCGGGTTGTCATGCCTTCCCGATTTCATCCATATACATTCAAATGAATTACAAAATGATCTTCATACATGCGAGGTCACAGACCTTCCATCGAATAGCTTAACACTTATTCTTCTATTAAAATCTGATACTAATACTGCCTATCTTCTAAAACTCCTTTTTAAACTAAGAATAGAGAAACAAATATATACAAGAGTCCACAAAAGAGGTCGACACTCAAATCCCTAAGAGATAACTAGATTTAGGTCCACACAAATCCCAATAAGAGACCCCACATTAATTACACCATATAAATTAAATGCAGAAGTCGACCAAATCAGGATAAGCAACTCGGTGAAGATCAAATGAGCGACAGTAACCAACTCGGTAAGAACATAACCGATCATTAGAAACCAACTCGGTGAAAGAAGCAATTGAGCAGCCAACATACACTGAGACCCGTTGGTAAAGTAAGACAAATAAAGTAACCGAGAAACAATGATTACTGAGCAATTCACCGAGAAGCCTCCAAACAAACTAAAGAACAAAAGCAAACATATTTTTGGTTGAGCAGGATTGACAAGGACCCAAGATGCTCCTACATTAGACACCTGGGGTTAAAATAAATGATTCCCCAAATCATGTATCATGTCCAACCTGAAATAATCCAACTTAGACTGAGAAATCCAAGATGTGTCCTCAATCGGCCTATTCTTCCATTTTACTAGATACTCCATGTATTCTTTTCCTCTTGTACTTCTACCAACTCTCTATTTCAAAATATGTTCAACTTCCTCTATTTGTTTCTTAGGATAATCACTTGGTAGTGTCACTTCTTCATTAGGTTCATGATATTCATACAAGTCTAAAATATTGAATATAGGTGATATATCCATGTCATTAGGTAATTCCACTTCATAAGCATTTCAACTGCCAAATCTTCTCAGTATTTTGCAAGGACCAAATTTCTTCATCTTCAATTTTCCATATGTTCCAACATGAAATCTTCCTTTCTTCAAATGAACCATCATTGCATCACCAACTTCAAAAGTTTTTTGTCTCCTTGATCTATCTGCACTATCTTTGTATTTTTGATTAATTTTCTCCAGCTTCTGTTTTACATCTTCATGCAACGTCTTCATAAACTCAACAAATTTTTCTTCAACACTTCTTTTCTCTTCTCTAGCAATATCTCTCAAGTATGATACATCTCTCAGTTGTGTGCCATGAACAATCTCAAAAGGTGTCTTTATGGTCCTTCTGTTTACTGAACTATTGTATGCAAACTCTGCTTGTGCCAACATCAAATCCCAATTACCCGGTGTGTCTCCAACTAAACATCTCAAAAAATTACCCAAACTTTGATTTACAACCTCTGTTTGTCCATCAGTCCGTGGATGAAATGTAGAACTATACTTCAACTTAGTATCCAACTTCTTCCAAAGTGTTTTCCAAAAATAGCTAACAAATTTACTATCTCGGTCAGAGATAATACTCTTCGGTAATCCATGCAATTTGACAATATCCTTAAAGAAAGGATCTGCTATATGTAATGCATATGATGTTTTCTTACATGGTATAAAATGTGTCATCTTCAAAAATCTATCCACAACAACAAATATGGAATCATTACCTCTTGTTGTCCTCGGTAATCCAAGGACAAAATCCATGTTGATATCACTCCAAGGTTTCTCAAAAATAGTAATCGGTGTGTACAAACCAGTATTTTGACTCACCCCTTTTGCAACTTGAAAAACTCCACATATTTTCACAAATTTTTGAACATCCTTATACAACTAAGGCCAAAAATACCTTTCCTTAAGAAAACTCAATGTCTTACAATTACCAAAATGTCTAGCTAAACCACTACTATCTTTCTCCTTTATCATATTAGTTCTTATTGATCCTTTCGGTATGCACAACTAAATACCTTTGAACAACATATCTTCCGGAATGAAATAATCTTCATACTTACTTGATTGATTTGGAATAGGTGCTCTGCACACTTTCCGCTGCTCAGAAAAATCAGGATCATTTTCATACAAATGCTTCAAATCGTCAAAACCAAGAACTTCAATTCTCATTTCTGCCAGCAAGGATCTTCTTCTACTCAATGCATCAACAACTCAATTAGAAACTCCACTCTTATGCTTAATCACAAATGTGAAACTCTGCAAATACTCTACCCATTTCATATGTCTCTTATTCAACTTATTCTGACTACCCAAATATTGTAAAGCCTTATGATCAGTATACAACACAAATTCACTCGGCATCAAATAATGTCTCCATTTCTTCATATCTTAAACAATAGCATATAATTCTTGATCATAGATGTAATATTTCCTTTTAGCATCATTCAAATTTTCACTAAAGAAAGCAACAATTTTACCTTCCTGAGTCAACACAGCGCCTATTGCACTTCCACTTGCATCACATTCAACTTGAAATACCTTATTGAAATCAAGTAAAGCTAACACAATTAATTCATCAACCTTCAACTACAAAGTCTCAAAACTCTTATCATCTCCACATGCCCATTTGAATTCTCTTTTATCTCCTCTCATTGTCTTAGTCATAACATTACAAATAGAACTGAAATTTCTGATAAACTTCTTGTAAAAACTTGTTAATCCATGAAATGATCTTACCTCACTAAAATTCTTAGGTGTAGGCCAACTAAGTATAGATTCAACCTTCTCAGGGTCCATCTTCAAACCATTAGCTGAAATCACAAAACCTTAATACACAAGTTCTTCTTTCATGAAGGAACACTTTTTTAGATTTATCAGCAACTTTTCCTCTTTCAATCTCTGTAATACTTGTTTTATATGCATCAAATGCTCTTCTCTAGTCTTACTGAATATTGAAATATCATCCAAGTATACAATCACACATTTATTCAATAATTGCTTCAAAACTTCATTTATTAACCTCATAAATGTACTCAGTGCATTAGTTAAACCAAAAGGCATAACCAACCAACCATACAAACCTTCTTTCATCTTGAAAGCAGTCTTCCATTCATCCCCTTCTCTGATTCTGATCTGATGATACCCACTCTTCAAATCAATTTTGGTAAAATATTTTGCTCTTCTGAAGCAATCCATTATATCATCCATCCTCGGTATATGAAACCTATACATCACTATGATCTTGTTGATTTCTCTTGAATCAGTACACATTTGCCATTCTTCATTCTTTTTAGGTGCCAATACAGCTTGTACTGCACACAAACTCAAACGCTCTCTGATCAAACCCTTGTTCAACAACTCATGAACTTATCAGTTAAGCTCTTCATTCTCAATCGGTGTTAACCGATGTGGTGCCTTATTCGGTAAACTAGCTCCAAGAATTAGATCCATACAATGATTGATATCTTTCATTGGTGGCAAACCATCAGGTACATTATCTGAAATGATCTCCTTGTACTTAGTAAGACTGTGTATTATTTGTGTACCTATTGTCTGCAACACAACACTTCAATAAGTCATTATATTAGCGAAAAACAAGGAATAAACAAACAAATCAAACACTGAAACTGACTTATTACTTCCTATCTAAGAGGAGTGTGAATAATGATATGATCTCCCTCGGATTATGCATTTATCAGTGACATATACAACTTAGAATGGAAGATTCAAATGAAACTAGCCTATATGCTCAAGAAATGTTCATTTTAACTCTAAAATTGAAGATTATAACAATACAAATGAATATTTAAGCTAAAATGCATGGATATCTCTAAGAATACTAGCAACATAAGTTTTAAAATTGAAAACTCAAATTAGGGGCCCATTGAGCTTAAAATTCATTCTATTTATAGAATAATTTGTTGAATGAGAGGTTAGGATTGAAAGTGGAAGAGAGGTGGAGATTGAATCTTAGGTGATCCATGTGAGGTGATCCAAGTGATTTAACACCCATTGGTTAGGGAATTGACTTTCCCTTTTTGCAAATGGAAATGTAATTTAGGATTTATTTAATTTCTTTTATTAATTACTTTAGCCATGTTTTGATTGAATTAATTTATTTTGATTTAATTGGCCAAGGCAATTAATTTGATTTAGTGATTAAATCACTTAGGAGATTAATTTTGATTTAATGAATTATCCCAATAAATTGAAGAATTGTCTTGACATGATTAGGGGTATGATCACACTTAGGGAAAATAGGGTCTATGGTCAAAGAAAAACAAATTAGGGTGGTTACATTTGCCCCTCTTTGAATAGATGTGCGAGCAACACATTAATTCAAATAAAGTTTTGATGTTGACTTCAGAAAGTTTGAGAATTTTGCACTTGATCAAATGAAATGTCTGATGAGATCAGTCTCGCACTTGATTGAAATAAACTAATAGAATTGACTTTGAACTTGATTGAACAAAGGTCAATAAGAAAAGATCTTAAAGATACCAATTTTGAACTTGGTTGTCGTCCAAAAATTGATAATACCAACTCCGAACTTGATCGAATGAAGGTCAGTACAAAGCTGTCAGGAGCTTAATAAGAATCTAAGAAAAGTAGACATAAGATATCCATCTTATGAGAACCAAACCCTTCCATCCAACAGTCCTGACTTAGTTAAGGAATTGTCATGCCTTTATTTTTTTTTTATAATGAAGTCATTTTAATGTTGTTTCGAGCAAGAATTTGATTGATTTAAGTGTGATCATGCCCCATCGGGAATGAAATCAAAGGAAAAAGAATAAATCCCTTTGTAAAATGATGTATCACTTTAATTGTTCGATTGAATCAAGAAAGAATCAACTTAGAAGAAGTGGAGAAACGAAGGTGTGTTAGTAGAAAACACAAATTTTACCAAGTTAATTATGTTAAAATGTGAATTTGGAGTCTGATAAAATGATGTCAGACCAAGATTTTTGATGAGTAATGTGCGATTTGATGATATAGAACTTGGAAAACTAATTGCATAAAGCCTGCAATTCATTTTTGGAATATATGGAGCAATTCTGCATTTTTGGTAACTATCGTAAAAATGTTACTTTGTTGTGTAGAACATTGTTTGTGTGTTTGATTTCATTCCTAATTGATCAGAAGAACAAAATGAGTTTCAGCTGTCTGGGAGGAGTTCCGGAGCTCCTAAATAGCTCAAAAAGTAAAATATAGCTCAAAATTCACTTTTTACCCATTCATTTTCACTTTCATCCTTGGTAATTTAGAGAGCTCTGTAGAGAAGATGGTGGTCCCCGTGCATAAATATTGTTTCAAGCTTGACCATCGACATCAGCGTCTAGCTGACTACCAACCTCTGGTAAGTGCTCAAAAACCTACCTTTTGAAGTTTGCAATTTGCAATTTTGTGCTTTTTTAAAGAAGTTATAGGCATTTTCTTTATGAGTCGCTTCCCATTTTTAGGGTTGCATCTAGTAAATCTTGATTCGCTTCCCATTTTAGACTGAAATTCTGTGTCGCATCTTGTAATTTTAGGATCCCATCCCATTTAATGGTTTTCATCACATGTTGTATTTGTGGGTAGGATTGTCAAGTGTTTCGCACCCTGTTGGAACAGGGTTGCACGCGACATCCCGTGTCGCATCCTTCTAAAACAGGATCACTTCTCTGATGCCCCATCACATCCCAGGAATTGGGGATCACATCCTGTAAAAGGGATCGCACCTCATGGAAACAAAATCATTGCTGGTGTTTGACTCAATTTTATTACAAGTTTGATTGATTTTCTCTATTTGATGATCAAAACACTTAGCTGAGTATGTTTCTACTTAGTTGCCTTAGATAGAATACTGATTTGAACTTTTCTGCAATTACTATATTTTAAACAGGTTCCTTTCAAGGTCGTATCTTTCCAAGGACTATAACTTGGTCATGTCCTTGCACTGTCTAGATCTTTGACCGATGACAAGGCAGAGTTAGTGGCACGGGTAAGATTATTATCTTTGAGATATTTACCCTACATTAGGGTAAATCGAGGGTTGTTGACTGCTCTAGCTGAGAGGTGGCATTTTGAGGACAACACTTTCCATCTCCCGACTGGTGAGATGACCTTCACACCCGAGGATGTGTGGCGTATACTTAGAGTTCCTGTGATGGGTCAAGAGGTGCAGTTCAAGTCCACTTCTGTTACAGCTATTGCCACGACACAACTCTTCTTTAGAGATGATACTATTACTTGTCATTACCTCACATGGGATTACATGTGTGATCACTATGATTGTCTTCCTGTATGTTTGGCCAATTTGATTGGAGGTGTCCATATGCCTAACCGAGGACAACAGAATTTCATGTTTGGTTGGGTAGACATGCTAGAGCAGATGATTGTGTCTGCTCACAGATTTGCATGGGGCAATTGTATTCTTGCTCATATTTACAGAGAGTTACATGAGATTGTTTACCAATATTCTCGGAGTATGACTATTGAGATCCTTGTACTTCAGATCTGGGCCTGGAAGCATATCCCAGTTTCACAACCGATAGTTGATAGGCAACGGCTAGATCAGCAACCTTATGTTTACATGTATTCTAGTTGGATTCAGCAGCCCCATCTAGGCAAGGTAGAGTATTGGCACCATTTTTTTGATGATATGACTGTTGTAGTATGCCAACCATACCTTGACTGCGAGGAGTGGCTCTTTTATAGGCAATAGATGCCTTATTTCTTTCAGAGTAGGTACTTGATAGGCAGGACTAGATATATTGTAGAGAGATTCTTGGTCACACGATTTTTGAGGCAGTATGGCCGCATGCAGGGCAAATGTCAGGATTTATCTATTTATGCACATATCCATGACGAGGCACCACTGTGGGGTCCCCAGTTTGTATATGAGATTGCACAATGTGCTATTAGAGATATGGTTGCAGTGTCATGGGATCTTTAGCCAGAGGTAGTAGATGCAGGTTGCTTAGATGGTTATTATGCTCAAATGTTACAACATCTGTTTCCACAATTTATAGCGCCTGAGGAGGCAGTTCCACGTATTGAGGATCTTTTAGAATATCATCCCACTAATGAAAATCATGTCCGAGGTAGAGGGGGAGCTCAAAGGGAGAGAGGAGTTGGAGGGAGAGATGGTGGTAGGGATGGGGGGAGACGAGATGGGAGGCATCCTCCTCCGGACAGAGGACAGGGTCTAGATGACCAGGATGATGTAGATGATAGGGGTGGAGGTGTTGTGGGTGGCAGTAGAGATGGTGGTGGGAGGCAGACTCATTTAAGATTTGTTTCTCCCCAAAGGGATCTAGGTCCACTATTGACCATAGATCAGTACTGACAGTGACATCGTCAATAGGATAGGTTACAAGATAGGCCTTCTGGACAGGACTCAGGTAGAGGCTCATCAGGTAGAGATGGTGATGCATTGACACAGTGTGAGCATGAGCGTGAGAAGCTCAGAGTGAGGATCACTAATTGAGAGGCCTTACTTGCTGACAAGGATGCAGAGCTTGAGTGGCTTAGATTAGACAAAGATACACAGCTTGATCGATTCAGATCAGAGAGGGACAGACAAGTCGACATACTCAGGACAAAGAGAGATACCTAGGCTCAGGTAGATACTCACCAGGGAAAGAGAGCAACATATTACTCAAGTTTATATCATGTTGCGGTGCCAGAGGCTCAGAGAGCACCTTTGTATTCACAGATGGCTCAATAGTTTGAAGGGGCCATGCCTCCACTAGCTCCATTTGTACCACCTCCTCTTCCTCTGGATCAGGGAGAGGGGGGCAGTCAAACTTGATACTGCATTTTGTCCTATTTTGAGATCAGATTGTATATCATAATCCTTCTGAGATCATTCTTTTGTATGATGACATTTATACATGTATATTTATTCCTCATTTGATACTGTGATACTCTTTTGTAGACAGTTCCACATTTTTATTATGATCCATATCTGATATATCTAAGAGAGTTGTTCCTAATTTTTTACTATGTTCATGGGTTTTCTTGCTTTGATAGATGTTTAGATTTAATGCACATGTTATTATTTATCTTGGTCTCTTGACGAGTTAGATTAGATATGTGATGACATCATTTATGCTCATTGATTTATTATTGATATATAAATGTGTTTCAAATGATGCTAAATGAATATGCAAATGAATGTTTTTGGCTTTTTTCTTATGCAAATAAATGTATGGATGCACTTAGGATGTAGAAATAAATACAATCCTTGAATGCTTTATTTTTGTATTTGCTCTTTCTCATTTTATGAATATAGAATGTATGTCATGGATATGCAACGACATTAATATCAGTAATATTGATTATGTAATTAACTTGGATTTCGGATGAATCAAGAAATCATTTTAAGCTCAAGTCCTTTTTATGATTTTCTTTCAGATGAATCATGCAATCTCTAAATGCATCTATATGCAGACTCTTAGCATTGTCACTGATTTATATACACTGTAGCATTTTATCATCATTGGGAATTTTTGTAATAGACATTACCTGATAGTACAACTATCACTAATACCCACTAGTATCATAAAAGTATGAATACTATGTGTATTGGATGCAATGTCATAAATAAACTTAGGCATCAAGGCATAAAAGCCAGGACGACAAGTTAGTTATATCCTTTTACTATTAAGAATCAATTTCTGTTCAAGTGTAATGTAATATATGTGACCCGTAATGATCTTAAAAAATCATATCCTTGGGTACATCATGAAGCGTACACCTTAGTAAGAATCTGATATAGAAAACAGACAAGGAAATTGTTTTAGCCTCACTATAGTTTACACATAACAATGATCAATATATATGTAGCTATCCACTCATGTTGGCAGCCCTTACCATAAACATCCAAATTAGGTGAAATTTATAGGATCATGTGGAACAATCACCATATGCAGAAAACCAAGAAAATATTATGCCCCATGTCTTTGCGACTCTTTGTCTTTGAAATAGACGTCATGGAGTAAATCAAAAGACATAACAATCACCAATTTGAAAATCAATCAAAGAAAATTTACAACCACTTAGATGCCCCTAGTATGAAACATCATGGGAACATAAAAGAGTCATAATCAAACTAAGATCAAACTATGTGTTTAAGTAGTATTGAGAAATACTGTGAATTCATTTGTCAAGCGCAATAGAGATTCAGTAATCAAAATTTGGAATTAAGAAATATGTTTTCATGTCTGAGTATATATGAGATTAATTTTATCAGTAATTGCAATTCAATGTAGTGTTTAGAAATACTGGTTGATTAAAGTGTTGAGAAACACTAGTTCATTTAAATTTTATGTTTAAAGTGTTGAGAAACACTAGTGTGGTGTCTGTTATAGGTAGGTGGTGTTGAAGAAACACCTTTGTTTGTGATAGTGACGTTTAGGTGCAAGTATTGAGAAATACTTTTTTTGAGAGGCAAACCATCCTAGACAAGAATCTAAGACAACCTAGTAGATGCAAACTGACCATGCTAGCAAAGATGCCTCTAGTGCAGAATGACTATTCCTAAGACGCAAATGCAGACAAATCCCAAGCAAGGATAGGATATTTGTAAGGAATCAAAGTCACCAAATAGCACAAGTGCGATCATGAAGGTTTAGGATCATTAGTGCATTGATAGATTGAGCACCGAGTTCGAGTGACACCTATTTTCCACGTTTTCACCATTCGACAAAGCTTTTTATTTTTCTACCAAGACGCTTGTTTGCCAGGTTTTCATCAAGGCACTTTTTTTTTTCTTTTTTAATATATATATATATATATATATATATATATATTGTAGTATCAAGGCACCTATTTTCAAGGTTTTCACCAAGGATACCTTTTTTCAAAAAAAATTCCACTGTTTTTGGATTTCTTAAGGATCAATTTTCTGATTTTTTTTGGTATTTTCTGTGATTTTCATTGCACGGGCTCTAGTAGCCAACTGTTAAGCGTAGAACTACTTCAAATGTAGAGTATTGATGGGATCAGAAAGAACCTCTCCCTCAGGTGTAGCTAACTAATAAGCTCCAGTCCCAAAAGTTGCAGTAATTACATAAGGTCCCAACCAGTTGGGTTCAAGCTTTCCTTTATGTTATTTGTTTGGCTGGTTCTTAGGATTCTCTTTGAGAATGAGATCCCCCACTTGAAAGTGTTGTGGTTTGACCTCTTTATTGTACCCTTTTGACATGCATATTTGGTACACTTTCAGATGATCAAACGCTTGTTGTCTGCGCTTATCAAGCAAGTCTAATGAATTCACCCTATCAATGCGGTATTGTTCATCAGTAACAATACCTTGTAAAGATACCGCAAAGATGGAATTTATACCTCAATAGGTAATAATTCCTTAGCTCCATAGACTAGGGCAAATGGTGTGCCTCCAGTTGGTGTTCTAGTGCTTGTTCTGTAGGCCCAAAGTGCCAGATTTAATTACAAATGCTAGTCTCTGCCAGACTTACTCACAGTTCTGTTTAGGATTTTGAGAATGTTCTTATTAGATGCCTCAGCTTGTCCATTACCTTGAGGATAATAGATTGAAGAACAATGCCAAGTAATGTGAAATTGTGTGCAAAGGTCTTCAATGTCTTGGTTTTTAAATTGGCCCCATTGTCTGTTACAATTGAAGAGGGCATCCCATACCTACAAATAATGTAGTTCAAGATAAACATATCCACCTATTTTCCAATGGCTTTGATCAATGGCACAGATTTGACCCGCTTAGTGAAATACTCAGTGGAGTTAATGATGTATTTGTGTCCACTTAAAGAATTAGGATATATTTGTCCAACCAAATCAAAGGCACCTTGGTGAAATGGCCAATGTGTTATAAATGGTATGAGTTCTCTAGCAAGAGAATGGATTATATTTCCATGTGTTTGGCATTTATGACATGTCTTTGAAAATATAACAACATCTTTTTCCATCGTGGGCCAGTAATAGCCTACTCTTAGCAGTTTCTTAGCTAGTGAAAAGCCATTTGAGTGTGATCCACATACACCTTCGTGGACTTCTTTTAATGTGCAATTTGACTCTTCTTGTTCTAAACACCTAAGAAGTGTACCGTCGAGACCTTGTCTATATAAGTTATTAGTAATGAGGAAATAACGCTATGTTGTCCTAATTAAGGCTCATTTTTCATTCCATGATAAACCATCGGGTAGAGTTTGGTCAGTTAGATATGAAATGAGTTTGGCGTACTGGGATTGGTCTTGGGCATACAAAGCACACATTATTTGGTACTTAGGGGTATCAAAAGCTGGGTAGGATAGTTCTTCCACCAAGAAGTCATAGCGGAACTGATGTTCAGCTAGTTGTAACATGGATGCCAGTGTAGCCATAGCATCTGCAACTTTTTTTTTTTTTCTTGGTATTTGCTGGAATGTGACGAAGACAAAGTACTTTTTCAAGTCTTCAACTAGTTGTTTATAAGGCATCACCTTTTCATCTTTATTCTGATAGTCTCCATTTACTTGGTTAATAATAAGATGAGAGTCACCATACACAAGCAACTCTATGATATTCCATTCCATAGCCAATTTAAGACCATTCGCTAATGCTTAATATTCATAAATGTTGTTGGTGCATGGAAATATTAATTTGTGTGCCTTGGGAATCTTGTAGCCTTGAGGAGTAATGAAGAGAAATCCTGCTCCAAAACCTTGTTGCGTGAATTAACCATCAAAGTACATCTTCCATGGATGTTCAGTTAAATGCATTATTGTTTCATCAGGAAATTCAATTATTAGAGGCGCATCATCTTGCAAGGGTGAATAAGATAATTGATATGTGAGGACTTGTCCTTTAATAACCCTTATATCTATGTACTCAATATCAAATTCGCTCAAAATCAGGACCCACTTTGCTAGCCTTCCTATTAATGTTGTCTTGCTTAAGAGGTATTTCATAGGATCTATCTTTGCAATAAGTTTTATTGTATGTGATAGCATATAATGTCTCAATTTCTCTGATGCAAAAACAACTGCTAAGCAAGATTTTTCAATTATGTTGTAATTGAGTTCATAAGATACTAGTGTTCTATTGATATAGTAGATTTCTCTTTCCTTTTTAGTTTCATCTTCTTGAGCTAGCAATACTGCCAGCGATGTAGTCATAACTGAAATGTATAGGAGTAATGGCTTTCCATGAATGGGTGCCATGAGAACATGAGGAGTAGCTGAGTACTCTTTTAGTTCTTTGAAGTTATTTTCACAATATTCATCCCATTTGAAGGTAACACCCTTATGTAGCAATTTAGTAAAAGGTTGTCCCATGTCTGCAAGTTGTGACATAAATCTCCTGATTGACTAGAGTCTTCCTTGTAATGTCATCATTTGACTAATTTTGTGTGGAGGTGACATTTCTATTATAGCTTTGACTTTTGTAGGGTCTACCTCAATTCCTTTCGTTGATACTATAAACCCTAGTATCTTTCCGGATTAGACTCCAAAGGCACACTTCTTTGGATTAAGTCTGAGTTGAAATTGCTTCATGCGATCTAATATCTTCTGCAAGTCTTCAATATGAGTAGTCCTTGTTCTCGACTTTGCTAAGGTATCGTCCATGTAATCCTCCATGTTTTTATGTGTCATATCATGGAATATGGTAGTCATAGCTCTTTGGTATGTAGCACCAGCATTCTTTAATCCAAATGACATAACGTTCCAGAAAAAAGTTCCCCATGCACATGTGAACGCGGTCTTCTCTTGATTTTTAGGAGCAATCTTAATCTAGTTATAGCCTAAGAAACCATCCATTAGTGAGTGAATTTGATAGCCTACTATTGTTGAGATTGCTAAAACGCAATGCAACCAAGATCACCTGCATGCAAAGACTATTACACAGAATGAAACAGACAGAAGATAGAAGAGTTCAAAAAGCTATGGTGGCCAAAATGAAAGAGAACCCAAATCCATTGTGACAGAAATAATTTATATTAACACAATAAAGATTACAAACTGATCTCCTTATGAAATACAAAGATGACAATCCTTATAAAGGATGTCGAAACCCTAAACGGGCAACTGCTAGGAAATAGAAACTTTCCTAAGACTAAGGAAACTGCCTAAGTGAAACTTAAGCACTAAAGAGCAATTGCTAAATTACTCTAACACCCCCCCTTAAGTGTAACTTAGGGAGAAGAAAAACTGCTAAACTACTGCAGAAAGCAGGAAAGAAGGGTCCCGGCAACTAGGCCTGATCAGGCACCCAAAACATAAAGCAAAAGAATAGAGCAAGAAGCATCTCTGAAGCATGTCTGAAAACTCTGTCAGTAGATACTGCTGGAACCTCCACTGAAGTGCATGATCAGGTAGAGAAGACAAGTGTCTGAAGAGCTGATCAATCGAAGAGGTGACCTCCAAAAGTAGGAATGAATGAGTGTCTATATAGTAGATGATCCATCTCACCGAAATGCAT
>MU225997.1:776550-793823 GCA_018584345.1 Thuja plicata
CAGAAGATAGAAGAGTTCAGAAAGCTATGGTGGCCAAAATGAAAGAGAACCCAAATCCATTGTGACAGAAATAATTTCTATTAACACAATAAAGATTACAAACTGATCTCCTTATGAAATACAAAGATGAAAATCCTTATAAAGGATGTCAAAACCCTAAACGGGCAACTGCTAGGAAATAGAAACTTTCCTAAGACTAAGGAAACTACCTAAGTGAAACTTAAGCACTAAAGAGCAATTGCTAAATTACTCTAACAACTATAAGATCTATGATCATATCAATGTTTGATAGTGGAAAATCATCTTTAGGACGTGATTTGTTGAAGTCTGTAAAGTCTGTACAGATCCTGATAGATTTATCTGTTTTAGATACTGGTACAACATTATAAATCCATCATGTGTAAGAGATGACTCTTATGAATCTAGCTTTCAATAATTTTTCTAGCTCTTCTTAACATGAGGATGCATCTTTCTTAGTTTCTGTTTCACAAGTTTGATCCCAGGAGCTATATATAAATGATGCATTATTAATTCAGGATCTAGTCCAGGCATATCTATGTAAGACCTTGCAAAGTTGATTTTTTTCTCTTTCAAGAACTCAGTGAATTGTATCTTCTCCTCTTATGATAAGGATTGTGCTAGGTGAAAATTTTGAGGAACTTTAGTTGTGCCCAAGTTAACCGGTTGTGTTGGTTCTATCAAAACTGAAGATCTGTCTTGAAAGTGCACAGGGAGGATATCAAGAATGCCATCTTTTGGTGCCTCTGGGAGGTTTTCACCATCAGATACGTCTTTTATTTTTACTTTTTTAAGAATCTGACACTACGACAATGTGGTTTTAACCTTCAATTCTTTTCTTCTTTTTATTTTTCAATTTGTGACTAAGAAACTTGATATCCTCCTCTGACATGTTCACACTCCTTGCATTGGTGGAAGAAGGATAAGGTTCACAAGCATTTAGATAATAGGCCAAAGTGTAGTCATTAGGGAAGTTCATGATAGGATTAGGATCTAAATTTGTCCAAACAATTAGGTCAGGGTTTATCAAGGATAATGAATCAGAGTTTGGTAAGGACAACATCACGTCAGTGTCAAAATTTTTAACTAACAAGATATGTTTTGTTAAGTCAGCTTCTATAGTGTTTGATCATCAAGAGTTAAATCGCCATTAATAGGGTCATTTTTAGTAATATGCGGACCTAACTCTAGCGACTAATTAGTTGAGATTTCTTCTTCTTCTCTCAGAAAAATGGAACTCATTGGTTGTAGTCTCATAATGTCCTCTAGATCTAGTAAAACACCAGTTTCTTCATAAAAAATTCTAGGTAATGGTATCTCATCTGATTTTGGAACAATAGCAGTGTTAAGGGAAGTGTTAGAACTCTCTCCTCTTTGAAATATCGGTGGTAATTTATGAATCACATCTACTTCAATGTCCATGGTAGCATCAGATAGGACATCCCATTCATAATCATGTGAATCTATTATTTCATAATCTGATCTATTTAGAAATTCAACAATAGTTACCTGATGTGCTCTATTAGCCACTTATAGATCAAAGTGAGGTAAATCTAGGACATGTGAAATTGTGACCAACTACCCCCAGTTAGGATGTAAATCTTGTTGTGGGGGTATTTCTTCAGTGGTTGTTTCTATCAATGGGACTTCAGGAGAGTCTTATGTTGTTTCCTCTACTTCTTGAATAATAGCTTGTGTCAATAAAAGGAACATGAGTGTCTTGGGGTGTTTCAAAGCTAGGTACATATCTTTCTCCTTGATATTTAGGATACTCTATAACAATATACAATAATCTCTCATAGGTCCATTTTTCTAGTTTTGTTTCTTCTTCTTCATCACTTCCTTCATCAAAGATTGGACCATCTCTTGAAGTAGGGTTTTCAAATTTGTTATTGAAACCTAGTCCTGTTTTATCTTTGGTATTTCTAAATTCCATGTGTATAGGTTCAACAAGTCCTTTTCCTTTGTCTCCTAAAGGTCCCTTCCCTTTATATGCCATTTGTTTGAGAAGGTCATATCCTTTACCATACTTTTCTGGGGATATCTCCACATGTTTTACCCCATTTTATTTTGGTTCTCCTTTGTAAAGCCAAGCCAAGACTGCTTTTTCTTATTTTTAATCCTCTTCTTGAGAGGTAGATGCTTTAACCATACCAATTGCTTTGTGAATCTCTAGTTCTTTAGATGTAGTAGGTGTGAAAGATGAGGAAGGTTTCCCATAAGATCTTGGAGATACAGGAAGTTCTGTCAAAGATGGGGTCATGTCTAGCTTGTATTCTCCCATACTAGTTTCTTCAAGTTTTAATGTCTTTCCAAAGCTTCTCATAACCATGTCTTTAGTAGTTTCAGATACATTTTATTTTGGAACTTCCTTGTTATGAGGAACCATACTATCTGCTTTAACATTGTTGCAAGTATGACTAGCATCTGCAGGAATTGTTACTTCCACCCCATTATGTGGGAATTTGATACATTGGTGGTAAGTAGATGGTACTGCTTGCATTTCATGGATCCAAGGTCTCCCTAATAGTATGTTGTAAGCCAAGGGTAGATCTATAACTTGACATATCACATTCCTTTCAACTGGTCCTATTCTGATTGGTAGAACAATGAGGCCTTTAAAGGATCTTACTTCTTCATCGTAATATTTGATAGTTATCTTACTTCTTGGATCAATGGTTTGTTCTGAAAGACCCAACTTATTTATTAGATTGAGAGTACAAATGTTCAACCCTGCACCTCCATCTATCAATACACGTCTGACACGATATTTATGAATTAGGACTTCAATGTGTAGAGGTTGGTTACGAGGATGTGTCAATGACTTGTCATCTTCTTCTAAAAAAGAGAGATAGTGTGGTGTTGAGATATGATTTACCATTGCTTGGAACTTGTCTACATCAATGTATTTTGGCACATTTCCAAAATGTAAGGCTTTTTCAAGAACTTCCCTATGCACTGAGGAGATTTTAAGTAACTCAAAGATATAAATTTGAGTAGAGATTCTTTGCAATTGATCCACCAAGTTATAGTTTGTTGAAGGAATGGTAACTGTTTGTCTTGTTGTTGCTGGTTTGGGAGTAGTGACAATAGGTACCTTGGAAGATGTTGCTAGTTTTGATGAGGAAATAGGTCCTTTGATGGTAACTTGGGCTTGACTTTGAGTCACTGCATTTGATTGTGTAGATGTGTCTTTAGCACCTTTAATAGTGATCACATTGATTGATTTGTATTTAATGTCCAACATGTTGATCATATTATCATTATTGGAGTAGGCGTAATTCACTTCATTTCCTTTTCCTTTAGAAGCTTCCCCTTTATCATAATTAGGGAATGGTTTGCTGAATGTTGTATGGTCTTCATTAGTGGTGTGTCCCTCCACTTTGTTTTTGCCTCCTTCAATAAGTTCTTGTATAACATGACTAAGCTTCACACAATTATTGGTCTTATGTCCCTTGTTCTTGTGAAACACACAATAAGAATTATCATCCTACCATTTCGGTTTGACCTTTGGTTCCCATGGTTTTGAATTAGGAACTGTAAGAACTTTGTTGTCCAAGAGTGTCTTCAAAATAGTCTCAAGAGATTCACCCAAATGAGTGAATGTCCGTTGAGGTCTAGAAGTCCATGGTCTACTCTTGTTGTTCTCATTGTTTTCTTTAGGTATTATGGTTGTTATCTTAGCTTCTTTGTTTGCTTGCATGTTATTCATTAGATTAAACACTGTTGGTTTAGGATTAGCATTAGATGCATCTACCACTCCATTGTTAACAACATTCTTGTTTTGTTTCCACCACTTAGGCTTGTTGTTATAGTTGGTAGATTTGTTATCACTTTGAAGGGTGATTTGTCCTTTCTTAACCATGACCTCTTCAATACATATGGCATTTTTTTATCATCCTATCAAAACTAGGTGAATCTTGCATTTGCAAAGCATAGTTTAATTCAAGTATCAAGTTATTAACGAAGATTTCCATCTTTTCTAATTCAAGAATAGCTCTTGAATACCTCGCAAAGATTTTCCTCCACCTTTGTAAAAAGTGTGTAAAGGATTCATCGGTTCTTTTTTTTGTGTTACACAAGTCCATCATGGTTACATCGTATTCTATATTGTAGGAGTGATGTTGGACAAAATGTTGTATCAACTCCTCAAAAGATTTCACCTTAGGTGTGAGTTTGGAGAACCACTCCATAGAACTTCTGCCTAGACTTCCCGAAAATAGCCTCATTAGGTATGTTGGTTCTTGCATGTACTCAAAGCTTAGAGAAAAAAACTCTCTCACATGGGCAAAGAGAAACTGATGAAGTGAAACTTCATACAGTACTGATCAACAACCTGAGGAAAGAGCTAAAGAATTTTGTAGACACCGAGTAATAGAGCATAGCATCACCGAGCATAATCAAAGTGGAGCAAAGGTATAAACATAGGTATATTGATTAGAATAATTTGTGAGATTACAATAGATCTAAAAATCTGCAAGTATAGTTGTATATGTGAACAAGTCATACTGTTTTAATTTAACCATTGATTTAGAAAGTCTCTTAATCGAGTAGGATTTAAAGATCCTTTCTATATTGAGATACATCCAATGGAGTATCAAAAAGTTTGATCATGAAGATAGCATGAGATTCCAGATACCTATTGACAGGCCAAGTGAGTGTTTGATCAGGGATGTTAGCATAGAGATGCCCGATATCAATTGACAGACTAAACTTTCAAATCCTCTAATAAGGTCACACCTAACAGTGTTTTTGTAACATTTAACAGGGTTGGCTCTTCATCAAGCTCACTTCAGAAGAGTGAAAATTTTTGGTTACCCGTCCCAAGTGGTTTTTCCCTTAACAAGGTTTCCATGTTAAAAATCCATGTGTCAATGTGTCTATGAGCCATTACTTTAGTGTTTTGCATTTCACATAACTTAATTGGATTGACTGGCATACTCTAGATAATTTATTGTCTGTTGGTAAATTAACAGACTGCTTTTCGGTAAACACATAGTAGAAGGTTTTACAAAGCAATCCGATCAGTAGTAATTTGATAACAGTATTTGGAGGCATTCATCTTATAGGACTGAAGATAACTAGAGGCATAATTTTGTGGTGCTAAGTTTTAAGGGTTGATTATTGGAATATTTTTTAGGCCAGTGATTCACCCCCCCCCCCTTCTCAGTTATTACTAACAAATAATGATGCCTCTCACCACCAAAACAAGTTTTTCTTTCTCATTTTGTATTATGGTACTTGCAATTAAGATAGGGTAGATAAGATAAACTTGGAAATGACATGTGCTTTAATAAAGCTTTGATTATGACCTCCAATTATTTGATTTGGGTGTGCTATTAAAAAGTATTCTTATGGAATTATTCCTCATAGTTGCACAAATTCTCATTCCAGATTTGCTTGATCCATTTTAGGACACTTGTTTTGGGGCATCGCTCATAAACTATGTATTTTTTCAAGTTATCAGTTCTGGCTTTAGAATGGATGGAATTGAAAAGAATTACAATAGTGAAATATTTTAATTCAGAAGCCTTTGAATACGGTTCCTGAAAAACCATATGAATGGGACATTACTCATTTTGTGTGTCACGTCTGCAATGTGATCAAATAGATCCCTCTTGAACCAAGAAGTGGATGTTTCCATTTTTGTCTTCTTCTTTTTTAACAGATTGGGCTTCAACAAAATTATTTTTGTATATGTTCAGTTTATGTCACATACAAAGGTGCTTTATTTATTCATTTTGATTTTTCTTGGAAACAATATGCTAAATAAAAAGGGTGTTGTCAACATCCTTGAGCTAGAGTATAAATGATGTGATCTATGTTATGCAACAAATGTTAAAACAAATTGATTATTATAATCTTTATTGTTATTGATTGCCAATATGTCATCAATTGTTTGACATAAGGCCAATACATGTATTCTTTTCCATGTAGGAGAGAGTAATTTCACTAAAGATTTCAACAGTTGGAATTCCAAACAATCTAACGATAGAGAATATGAATCATATTGCATGTAAAATTGTAATACATCATTAATATGTAATTAATTCTTGTGCTTTTAGAATTGTCTTTATTGTGCATATTTGTGTGATATTTCAAGTCCTTTATTGTGCATATTTGTATGATATTTCAAGTTTTCCTTCATAAATGTAATCATTAATAGCTATATATTGAAATGAAAAGTTATTACTCATTTAGTGTAATTTATTTTCTAATGTATACATTGTGTATGCAAAATACCAAGAGAAACTAACACGTAAGAGATTGTCAGTTGACAGTTCCCAAAGTCTTTATATTGTATCCTCGCCATTTTGTTGATATATGCGACCCCCTTTGGAATTTATTTCTTCTATTTATTAGTTTTATCTTCTCTTATCTTTTGTCACCATGGATTCCCCTATCTACCTAGTTTGCAACGAGCCACAAATGCATTTTCTCAAAGAAGTTATCGACTAGCGAGTTCAAGAGATTTTGAAAAACCCCACTTTTATTATCATGCATGCGGTGAAACAAATTTTAAGTTGGCCTTGCATCATTGTCGATCATTGATATAGAGTAAACATGGACATCATAAATGTGTTTTTTGATGACACTTATCTCACTTGAGGGTTGTAAAGTATCTATGGGTTTTTTTATGCTAGAAGTTGTTTAAAAATGAGTTTCTCAATGAGTTGGATATAGTGCTAGCCAACATTGATGAAAATCATACAATTTTTTTGCCACAATACTACACTAGTATTTATCTAGAAGGTGGAGTACCTACAAGATTCCATGTTCTTACTAGTCAACCTCATGACAATCTTGATAACCTTCGTGTGGAGATTCTCAGGTTTTTATGATATCTCAAAAACCTTGTTGGTATGAGCTTCATTAAAGACTAGGACTGGATAAAATTATACCTCCATGAAGAAGGGCTTGATATTGACTTAGAAGGAGAACCCTTTTCCGTCAAAATTGTAGAAGATACATAAAGAGTTGAGGGCAGTGTTGATGAGAGTGTTGGTGTTGGTCACAGTAATGATATAGGAAACATTGTTGCTGGAGAAAATAGGTTTTATGTGCATCCTAGGCTCCTTCATTGTCGCTACCTCAGCATGCACTACAATTGGAAGTTGTCTTTTTTCATTTTTATCGTGTCTTTCAGATATTTCTATAGTATAAGTGGGATTGTGCCCATTTTGCAGTATTTTCCTATTTTTTCACAGTCATATACCAACATAACTGAATAGGTTTTACTCCTCGATGCCCAATTTTGCATTTTATGCTATCTTTTATAAGTGTGTTTCTTTCCATGAACACACTCAACCTTCTACCTTTTACTATATTTAGCTATGATTTAATATATTTGTGCTTATTGAGTGTTACTAATGATCAAGAACAAAAAGATAGTAAATAGAAAATGGGTGTATTTTAAATGGTAGTGAAATATATTATACTAAAATATGAAATCATGTAATTATGTAACTATCTTTTGAATCATGCAATTTTTTCTTTTTGAATAATTTTTGTTTCTAAATTAAAATCATCGACACTAATTCGTTTATGGAATAAAATTCATTGCATATTTTGTTTTGACTGATTTTCTTATTTACATATGACAATCAAAGTTTATCTCCACAACGTATATGCACGAACTACAAGTATTTTTCAATGATGGTGGATAAAGTCTAGATGAATCACACTAAAGTCAAAAAAATTCAGATAATATTGTAAATGTCTGTGGTGTTTTCTGCATTTTGAAAAGTGCATTTTGTCTATACTGTACCTGCTTCCTTTTTCAACTATGTTTTCCAAGGATCCACATTTATGTCACGTCCTTCCTTTAAAGTTTTTGTTACTTATAACTGTGTTGGACTTTACTTTTGTAACCGTTGTTGGCATCCAATAAGTGCTTTTGAACTACGTTATTGATGAATCGAGGTTAATTTGACATGACTACTTTTTTAAATTTTTGTTACTCTTCCAAAATCTGCATACTAAATTCTCTATATGCTTTTTTCATGCTTTTAGAGAACCCAACTTCAAACATTCCTGAACTTTAACTTATTGTCACAGATGACATTTATTGTATCTAACTTTAACTTCATTACTTGTTTTACTACGATTTCATATATTAAATTTTTTGAAGATAGGCTCCACTTAAGATGACAAATGTTAATTGATATAATTATACATTTGAAAGTGTGACTACTGTTGGGACTCAAAATTTTGCAAATTTAATGTCCCTTAAAACATAAAGAAAAACATTAGTAATCCTTCATTAACCAATTTCCATACCCACACTAGTCATCTCCAAGCCTTTTTATTTGATCATAATCCTGAAGTTACCAAAGTTTTCTCTACATATTAAGCCATAAATACCCCTATGATATCTAATACATTTCACAGATCTCATAGAAATGAAAGATTTATCCTTTTCCCATCATAATTCTCTATTTTGCAAAGGTCACGAGGAGGAATTGTGAAATAATGAAGTCGCCATTATTTTGCAGGGTTCAAAACAATGGGTTACGAAATAGTGAATATATCGCTATTTTGCAAGAAGAAAATTCAAATATTGCGAAATGGCAAAATTGTCATCATTTTGCGAGGGACAAATTTCAATGTTGCAAAATGGTGGAGGTATTTGAAATGCGCACCTCTGCAAAACATGATAGTACAAACTCGATAGATGAAATGTTTGAAGTTCCCTAGTGATGATGCCTGCACAATGAAGAGGCACATGGACTGTACCACAAAATGGGTTTATTTCACATAATTATATGAGAGTTGTGAAGGATATGTTGTGGAACATGAAGATGCAAATAACTATTGCAAAACATTTGGCAGAGTTCCTCGTGATGTACAAAGACTGTGATTTGTTAAAAGAGAATCTGAGACTCTAAAGCAAATATAAATCCATGTTTGGATTGAATTTTTATAAGAGAGAAGGGAAATACATTGAGAGTTGGCCTTCGATTCTGAAAAATCATGTTGAGATTTCAACCTACAGAAAATATCATGTCAAAATAGATGGAAAATAATCAAATTTAAAAATCCAAAACTGACCCAGTTCAGAAAATCAAATTTTCAAGCTCTGGTCAAAATATTAGGTCCTTGCACGCTATTTTTGATTGCCAATCAAGCGAAAATCCAAAAGATAGGTAGTTATCAACTAATTAGTTGATTAGTTTTTTCTCAATTTTTTTTAAATTTTAATGAAGAATGATGTCTTTTCACCCTAAAGGGGTATGAGAACCATTCAACCACATATATATGTGGTATAAAATGTAAAGATAAAGGATAAATCACATTGTAAATATATCATTGTACTTTACCACTATGAAGAAATAAAATAAAAAGACCCAATTCTTTCTTTGTCATTACGGTGTTGATAAATTTCTTGTCAAATTGGTCCACTTTTAAAAATCATGCAAAGGGGTTATTTGTCCTTCACACTAATTTGAATATCATGAAGCATTTGTGAAGTGTTGTCCTTATGTTTCTTGTCTGATTGTCTTTCTAAAACATAAATTAAAATCAATTAGACTGATTGGTGTGTTGTGTACTTGATCATCTTGCATTGATAGGATTGAATGGTTGATAGTTTATCTAAAGGATAAAATATTGTCTCACAAATTTGTACATGAGCATTTGAGGAGGGGTGACTCTGTACCCAATAAAGATAAGGGACTGGTCTTATTCATAAGAGATAAAAAAATTCTAACAAAATCAATTAATACTCTCACTAGGATCATATTGATAGCATAAAAGTAGAATCATAGATAGAAGTGAATCAAGTTGTAGCAACAGTGTAGATAGAGGATATCAATAGAAGATTGCAGAAACAAAGTAGAATCAGAAGTAGACGAAATTAGTAGAAAAGAAATTGGCAGATAGCTACATAGAAGGAAACATTAGAAAGAAAGATAGAATTATTCAAAATAGAAGAATAATCAAATATTCAAATCTAGTTCAAGACTTTATGCCATCTTGATATATTACAAATAAAAGGGTAATAAATCAATCTACTATAAAAAGATTCAACCAAAGGAGATAGTGTTAGAATAGGTGCACCCACCTAGGTTATGCAGAGCCTAAAGTGAAGGGGAGTGAACCACATATTGGTGATTCCCGTTAGTTGGTCAAGTCAGTTGGAGAATTTGACCATAGAGATTGACATACTCTTAGAATTTTCCAATCTGTTGATTTGGGAACCAACAAATACATCCATTTACATTGTTCAAAAAATCCACATGATAAAATTAGAATATATTTATGATATTTAATGGTTTGCTTTGATTAATAAAGCCACGCTCTATCTTTTATAGTCAAATAACATAAATAACTTTTCTATAAAAATCCACCAATGGTAACATAATAATATTGATTTGTGTGTATCTTTCCTTCTAGCCTTGTTATCAGGTTAAGATCATAATGCCATAGAATAGTTGTAGTAAGCAATGTCACCTGAATTTATGTACTTTTGAAGACTAGGTCATAGGAATTGTAGTGAGACATAAGATGGATGGAATTGGAAAGAATGTGGAAGAAACCACTCTTCCAACCGTTCTCTTACCTGATATGGAAATGGCTCTAGGGTTTATCATTCTTTCCAGGCAGTTTCCATTTGAGGTTCATATTCTTCTTCTTCTGAGTGCTCAACCTCCCTACGAAAGGCAACAAGGTAGACAACTTTGAGATGCTGATGTAGATGATGATGACACAGAGGAAGTATCAAGACTTAAATTAATGATAGAAAACACAAAATTTGTTGTTAACTATGTTGGAAAAACTAAAGCTCCTAACAATGCTCCATAAACAATAGGGCCAACACTGAATGAATCAATTGTGTCATGCAATATCACATCTTCCACTTGGCAATGCAAGTTCAGATAAATGCTTCAAATGTCATCAATTTAGGCAGGTGCCTCATGACACCCTAGGAAAAACAATCCATATATTTTTTCAGCCAAGGATAGACTAATACCAGTTCAAGTTACAATGGATGGAATTGGAAAGAATGTTATTAGTGAAGGATACGACAACTCGTTTAACATTGTAATTTATTATTACTATAATATCAATACTCAACCTCACACTGTGTTAAGGTTCTCCCTTTTGCATTTGAAGTAATCAATTTTGTTTGAATTGTAAGTTTTTTTAATACTTGATGTCCCATTTCCTATAGTTGCTCATTAATATTTACATCGTACATAGTTGGCACAATATATAACATGACAAACTCTAAGCTTTGTTTTGAATATCTGACATTTTTCCTTCACATATGTACAATATCACTTGTTGAATTCTTGACTTCCATAAGGGTGTGAGTACTCTCTTTAGTTGGGAAGTTTTGAAATTGTTCTTCACCCAACTGTCGCCTCAGTCCAATAATTTACAACTTTCTAATTTAAAAATTTATCAGACTGCACTTCACTAATTTTATTTTATTTTAGATTTATCTTTTCTCTCAAAGCATAGTTAACTTATCTGAATGACCAATACTCACATTAATAAGTTGTATCTTTAAAAAGGATCCACACTCAACACAAGTGAGATTTCATTAACACCAATGAAGGCCTTTTCCTCTATTTGTCAAGTGTGCCGCATTAGTATCAACCCTTGCCATTTCTTGAAATGGCTATACAATCGATTGAATCCATTGGATTCGAAAACTTATTTTGTATTTATTAATTAAAATTAAAACCACAACATAATTTTTCTGAAATTTTAGTTTAATTAATAAAATTAAACAAAATGTTAAATCAAGTAGATTTAATCGATTATATAGACATCGCCACTAATTCTTGTCGTCAAAAATTCATTTTTAACTCTTTGTGACCTATGTCAGTCCTCAATTCCCTGACTTCATTTGTCACTAGGGATATTGATTACACATATCGCCCGCCTTTTTGTTAATGTGTCACTACCAAATGGTTGCGTGTAAGCCATATTTGATTGACATGAACCATGGTCTTTTTCATGAATTGTCAAGTGTGCCTCATTAATAACACCCTGAGGAGAACAAAACATAGAAATATACTTGGATAGTTTTTCTAGACAAATAAAAATACATGTTTTTGTCTAAAATTGATTTATTTTGTGCTTTATGATTTCTATCAGTCCTTGATTCCCCAACCTCATTTATCACTACCAATATGAATTACACAAACTGATCACCTTGTTTTGTCGTCTCTCTCCACAACAGGTTGCATGTGCTTTGAGTAATGTTAAATTTTTCAATTGTACTTTTTATGTCTATTATTTTTAACCATCTTTTTGTTAGTCGCATTTCAAGATATGTATATAACTAAATACCATTAACTATATTATTTCTAACCATCCCTTCTATTTAATCACTGCTTCAAAACTCCTCTAAATAGTGACAAGAGATGTAGAGAGTTAATTCTTTGTGTAATATTTCTAGTTCTATGGCCCCCTTTCTTGCAAGTGCAATAGTAGGTTAAGCGTGGTGATTGCATGCATTGTTTAGGTATCTATTTACAGACATGGGCATAAAACAATTATGCTAATAGATAGGATGGGCGAAATCATAAAGAATGACATAGATGGAAACTCAATGGGAAATAAATCCAAAACATGGTCCATCAAATATTGGCTTGTAGAAGTGCCCTCCAGAAGAATACTCAACAATCACTTAGAGAAAGTATAACCCGTTGATTGTCATTTTGGTTCGGTCTTCTACTGCAATGGCCCTTTATTTACTTTGGAGTTAGAACACTAAGCACCCTTCCATTGTAATTCATAATTTATATTCTTCTTATATGTTACCATTAGGTGCATGATACCATTGTATTATTATTATCATTCTTCACACAAAGACAATTATTGTTGATAAATCAATGGTGACCGAAAAACTCTGGCATCTTCCTATCAACATTTGTTCACACAATTTGGGCTCTTTAAAATATTAAGATGTTGCTAGTTATGGTTTTGGTTGCAATCCTTCTATGAATGTCCCACAGTCCTGTCATTTTTATCATTGACATATGACATTGGATGATACCATTGTATTATTGACATTCTCTTCATGGATCGTATAAGCCCTATATTAGGTTAACAAAGATTCTACAATTTTATTGTTTATCTTAATGCTTAACATTAAAGAGAGACAACTACTCTTGATAAATCAACAGTGACTACAAGCTCTCACATGCACCTATTGACAATTGTGCACAAATAGTAACTAAGAATGAAAGGAATTGGAAAGAATATAAGAATTGTTCAAATAATGCTTTTGATATTGAACACAACCTATTGTTGTTATTCATATTGTAATATTTCTATGCCTAATCATAATATTGATTAATATAAGGATGATGTATTTTTACATATTTGTTGACGTTATGACTCTTGTTGTTTTCACTATAATGATAATATTGTTCACTGTTATCTTTCTACGCCTCTCTGCTTCGTGATTTGTGATTCCCAAGCTTTCCAAAGGTGGGGGTTAGTAGTAATAGTTTTACAATGATATAAATCAAGTACACAAGAACTACTAAAATGAATAACTTGAAACGTAACCAATAAAATGTACAAGCAATGAAAGGAAAACAAATGAATGCAAACCCCAAAGTGCTTGAAGCTTCTATTATCTCTCTCTACTCCTTCTGAAACACTATTTTTGATGCTCAATATTGGTGTGGGCAGCGTCTATGACTTGAGAAGCGTCGAGAATTTGACACTTGAAATGTGTGTGTGATCGCAAGATGGCTTGAATGCTAGAACCAAACTTACATACTAATGGTGCACGAGAGCTTGAAATCCTGGATCCTTCAAATGGTTATGAAGGGTTTATTATATATGAATGGAGGATGATAGGAACGGTTGAGATCAATCCCAGAGATAGGGAGATGAACGGTTGAGATTAAAAGGAACTGGAGAAGCCATCAGTAAACTCCACCTCTTCATTTGGTAAAGAGGATTTATAGTTTGGTTGACTGAAGAGCTTATTGTGAGTTACCTTTTTGAACTGAAGAGGTGGGTGAAGTTAGCCATGTGAACTGAAGAGATGGGTGGAGTAACCCATGTGATCTGATTGGAGTTATCTCTTTGAAGATAAATGAATATTTAATTCATTTATTTAATTAATGTTTTCAACATGTGAGATAATTGAATTCTTTTTTATTTAGAATTGCTTTATTGAATGAAATTAAATTAATTTAATTGAAAATAATTTAATTGGAAGAATTTAATTAGTAAGTTTAAATATTTCAATTTAAACTATAGGAAAATGAATTTAATTAATTAATTAATGGTAATTAATCAATTGAGGTATATTAATTAAATACAATTAATTATTTAATTAATTTTGGGAATTTGATTAGATGATTTGGGGAATGAATTTAGAAGAAAATAAATGATTAATTAACGATTAAAAAACTATTAATTAATAGATGAAAATTAGTGTTTTTAATGTAAAGTCGCAATCCTGTCCATTTTTGGGTGTCTACGTTTGCCCCTCTTTGATGCAATGTGATTCATCATGTTGTGTCAAAGAATTTTCAGATTTGATCCTGCCCCAACTTGTCCCAGTGGCCGCAGGTGGACTATATGCCCCCTCAACAAATTAAGCATAGAAAATGCGTCAGATGAGCATTAATTTGTTGAAAATGTGAATCACTATATAATGATGATGAATGAATTCCTATGTTATTTATGATGTTATTAATGATGGATGCATTGATTATATGTGTTGGAGATTTACTTCTGGCAGCTAGTTGATTGTATGTTTGTCATTGATGACAACATATAATATACAGCAGTGTTCTGTATGTACTTATCAGAATGATGGTATCAAGTCTTGCATGGTTATATTCATGTTGTATACATTTTGTTTATGTTTTGTTCATACACACAGACTCAGATATGAAGTATCAGTTGCGTTGTGTAATTCTATTGTGTGGCAGTGTCAGTTTCTAGAGTTTGTCTGTACAGAGCCGACATATTGCATTGGTTCTTGAGTTGCACCTATCTTTGGGATATGCATGTATATATTCAATTTTAGTTATGAGGTGATGATAGTTATCTAAAGGTGCCAAATGTGTTTCAACAAGATTGCAAAGTTAGAGTTAATTTGGTGAGGCCAACTTAGTGAAGTGTCGTGTCTATTCAGTTTATATTGCGCGGTTGTAATTATACTTGCGTGATTAGTAAAGCCGACAAGGATGTTATGAAGAGTTGTCTAACAGGTCCCTTGATCTTATACTTTGAGGAAGATACTTATAACAAGTCATTTGTGGAATGCTATGTGTGAATGATAAGAAAAGATACAGGAAAGTGCAGAGCAGAATATCTGTTTAGTTTCATTCATCAAGGATCTATGTGAAGAAGAAGTGAAAGATTACAATACACTAGAACTGATCAAGACAACAGGTCTACTCTACAGTTCATCATCAAATATAGTGCATATTTTTTTCTACAGAAGGTTGTAGCCTTCACCATTAAAGCAGTGAGCTTTTGGACAGTGAGTCCTCACCCTTAAATCCTAAAAGGGTCTGACCCTTAACCAGGTCACTATAATTATTGTATTGTAAAGAACAACTCCTAACAGGTTTGCAAGATCTTCTAACAGGGATTATTATAAACAAGTATAGTTCATTATGGGTGTTAATTCCCACCGGGGTTTTTACCATTTGGTTTCCCCGTAACCAATTTTTGGTGTTGTCTATTTTTTTATCTGAATGTGCATTTACTTTATTATATTATGGAGTTAATAAGAGAAAATAATTAAATCGGTTGATGACTGATTCACCCCCCCCCCTCTCAGTTATCCTTTGGGACTATTCTAACAATTGGTATCAGAGCCAAGTGCCTTGAAGAAGAAGCCTAACAAATTAAGGTAGATCAGATGTCTTACTTCAGAAAAGAGAGCCCTAAGTTCGATGGAGAAAATTATCTGGATTGGAAAAACAAAATGATAACACATCTTGATGACATGTAACTGATTAAAAGGTTGACTATATTAAGTTGAAGATGATGCAAGACATTAAATCAATTAATGGTTTGTATTGTCATTGACGTCAACTTGATATCATCTATATGGTCATAAACATAATGTCAAAGACTTCAGAGAACCAGTGGAATATAGGTTATGCTTTCAGTAATGCATAAAAGTCAAGTATTCACTAAGTGACAGAATACACCAGCGGAGTGCACACCATCTGTAAAGACAAAGATAAAAGTCACAGTGATGCTCGATGAGCAGAAGACTATATTACTTGACGAAGTAGAATCAAAGGATGCCTGACAAGCTAAACACAGTGTTGCCCGACGAACAAGATTCAATGATGCCTAACGGATGGAGATCCTGAAGCTAACTAAAGCGACACTGACGGAACTAGTAGTTGTCACCGGTGATGAACTGCAGATTTGACCGACATAACAAAGAGATCAGAAAATGACAAAATATCTAGCTGGCAGAGCTAAAGGATAGACTTAACTGGTTGTTTTATTTGTTTTATTCAAACACAGTTAAGTAAAGTGATTTGTACAGTTGGCGAGAAGATAACTATGAGATAAATCAAGAGTTAAAGCCATAAATCAAATTGGCTGGATTATTTTTCATGCCAAGAATCAAGAATCAAGAACCTAGAATTAAGGAAATCATGTCTATTTAAGAGACAAGCATAATTCATTCTCAGGGGTGTGGTCGATAAGAAATCAGATACACGGGGGAGTGAACTGATATAATATGTTGAAGAGAAATTGATGAAGGATTAACTTCATGCAGTCCTAATCAATCAAGCTGAGGGAGAGCTAAAGAATTTTGTAGACACCGACAGACAGAGAAGCATAGCATCACAGGGTAGAAAGAGTTGAGTGAAAAGGAATTGTATTGATACATTGATCAGAAAGGTATTGTAAGTAAATAGATTTGAAAATCTGCAATTAAGTTGCATTAGAAATAGGTCATTTTGTTTCAGTTTAACCATTGAAGCATTAAGTCTCTTAACAGAGTAGGACTTAACAACATTTTGTAATTGAGGTATATCCTAATAGATTACCAGAAGGTTGACTCATGATAGTAGCACCGGTCTTACCTAAAGCCTATTGATAGTCTAAGAAGGAGGCTAATTCAAGGATGGTAGTAAGATTTTCATAAGGCCTATTGACAGCCATGAGACTGATTCAAGGATGGTAGCATAGATGCCAGATACTTAGTGACAACCTATGTATTGAAAATCCTCTAACAAGGTCGCACTTAACAGTGTGTTTGTAACCTTTAATAGGGTTGGCTCCTAACAGGG